>JAQFYC010004648.1:0-16507 GCA_034694165.1 Tomocerus mixtus | reverse complement strand
GTAGTCACCTCATTTTTATCAGATTTATAGTTTAGGAGCTAGGTGACCTAGACCGTGTTAACATACATATGGCTCACTTACTTTTATATATTGTACATATGGGAAAAGATATATGTACGCAGTGTTCTTTATCCTCGTTCTAAACATTACTCTTTCTCAGAATGAGCTCGAATTGACACGCCAAGACACTAGGAGACATGGTTACTGTCATTATCGCATACTGCCGCGAAGATAGAATTCAGCGAAGTGAGAAATGAATGGCTGATAAGTAAACATATACTACAAATACCTACTTACTTCGTAAATGTAACTGGAGCGATTTTTAGAGGGAGTGTCAAATGCAATTTATAGTATTCAATTAGGGAACAAAATACGTTAAAGAAAGTAATTAGCAACATTGACTTTTACTATTTGCTTTCTATTTTTTTTCTCAGATGCCAATGGATATTAATACTGTATCTTGGGTGCCCTTATCAATTTATAATTTGTTAATTAGCTTTTTTATTTTTAATTGGCGATAAATATGAGCAGTAAAATTCAGTAAAAGTCATTTAAGTAATTGAGGATGATATAGCGTTCTATTAATAGTTGTGTTTGTATGTAGCTGTACACCAGTGCAGTATAAGTACGTAATGGAGTATAAATAAATAAGTGTGGTCCACACTCTATACCACAGTCGACATCTTAGTAGGTACTATGTGGTGGAATCATTGAAATTGCATTTCTCACACGTACGCTACATTTGGTCTAGTGAAAGTAAGGAGTATTGATCAGATAAAAGTTGCTGGTTGAGTAAATGCAGTAAATATTCTGGAAGTGAGCATTACGAATGGAAGAAGTGTTGGTGTTGGCTATTTCTAAAGTTTTTCTTTTGGTGTTTTGTTAGCGACTACACTTTCTACTCAAACCGGAAGCTGAACTACGTGAACCTGGAGTGGAATCGGATTGGAGCGCTTCCTCGTCAGATGTTTCATCCGGACATTCATCAGTCGATTACCCATCTACGTCTTTCCCACAACAAAATTCAAACCGTTCTCTCGGACTCATTCCTGTCTTTCCCAGCCATTAATCTGGATCTGAGTTACAATTCGATCCACACTGTTGAGAAAAATGCGTTTACGACGGCACCTACGTCTTCTATGCCTGCTGGATCTTCCAGCGGCAGTCCAACCAGGGCCCCGAATGAGCCACTCTCATCCTCATCTTCGGCCACATTGTTTTCCGACTCGAATCCCTCGACGTCCACAATGTCCCTCGCTCCCCACCCAGGACTGAATCTCTACCTGAACCACAATAAGATCACCTCTCTCAAATCCGGTTCTCTTCAGCAAGATAAATTCTCCCTGGTCGATCTGAGCAACAACCACCTGAGTCAGTTTCACTTGGAGACTTTCGGACGTCGCACTCTCATTGGCGGCCTCAATATCAGTCATAATGATATCGATCGCGTCGTCGTGCCACAAAATCGACGATACGTGATCAAATTCCTAGACTTGTCCTACAATAAACTACACCAGAGAGGTATTGATCTGAGTGGACTTTGTGTGACAGCTCTGATCGACTTGTCCCATAATCGCATTGACAAGACAGAGCCAAAACTATTTCCCTCAAATTGCTCACTTAAGGTAAATAAAACTCTTTTCATTCCCAATCCGTTACTCCTTCTATTATTATTGCTTCTGCCTCACTGTCTACTGTCTGCAATAGAAAGGCAATATGGATATCCTGCCAATAACACTAACACTATACTTTTTCTTTTGCTTTCTATACTACACTAGACACATTAAAGTGTCATTTAGCACAGCTACATTTTCTAAGGAAATCCTAATGTGACAACAAAATTATTTTTATGCTGACAATGAGTCCACCACTAGTGCTAATAGCTTCTTTCTCTTTCCTAATGCATAACAAGTTCTCTACCTAACATGATCAATTGATCAATCAACATATGGAAAATTATGCATATCCTCATGTCCCGTCTCCTCCTTAATGCTAAGGTATATTACTTATGTAGTGCCTAGCTAAGTCTTTTCTGACGACGAACAAAGCAACGAACATCCTGTGCAAAGTGTTCTGGACTAGTTTTGTCTGGTCTGGTAGATATGAGAGCTTTGCACGATAAAAACTGCATGATGAGCAAAGCACGTGTGTGTTGGCAAGCCAAGCAATGTACTCGTACATACTCTACTCCAAAAGTTTGTATGTGTGTAGTTTATTTGTCTACTTAAGCGAAAGGGAAGAAAATTCGCATATCCAAATGAGTGTTTGCACATTATTAGTTAGCTGGTTAAGTTAGTTTGCAATTTGCATGTTATGCTTCTGTATGGCTGGAGAAGGCGTTTCTCTACTATTGGAGCATCTGGTGCCTTTTGTAAACACACCTTACCTAATGGACTTATCATTTATTTATGTGGAAGCAACCAATGCAAATGTAAACAAATCCCTCATTCACGCTTCGGTTAACGCAACAGCATTATCCACGATGTAATGACCGCCATCATCTAGACATTAGACTCTGGCTGGGTCCCTTGTGAAATTGTGAAATGCAAACTATGTGAATAACTGGTCCCGCTCGACTGAATGTCCTCCGTGTCGTGTGAGATGCGGATTGCGGACCTTTCCCGACTCTCTCTCTCAGTTTCACTCTCCTCCAAACTAGGTATTTCAGTTTACTGTCGTAGGACAACGAAAATACAGTATAGTTACAATTACAATAATATACATACAGTTTGCCTACCTTAAATGTTAAATACAGGGCAAAATGAATTCACATTATATAAATACTAGCTAACAAAACCAACTAAATACCTGCCCTTCCCTTTAGCTTGCCTTTCCTTATGGTTAAATAGTTTTAGAACCCTAAATACATTTACGTAGTTTATATTACACACACAATGAGTCACGCTTCATTTTCATTCTACTATGGTGAGCCACTACAGTCTACAGTAGTAGCTGCCTCCAATTCCACAGTCATTCTCTTCGTGTACATATTTATTTATGTATCAGGCAAAATGCTACCTTAATATTGGAACATTTAGAGTACTATGAATTATGAATGCTATGCTATGTTATTGTACAATATTACTAAATATTATGACTATACTACTAAATGTACATAATTTACCAAAACCAACCATTATAAATACAAATATAGTAGAAAGCATGTATTCAGACTGTTCATGTTTAGCTGCTGTATACCATGTATCAAAGTAACGACTACATGTCCACAAGCCAATCCACACAACACCACACCACCGTATAATGTGTCCATGCCATTGCACTATTACTATTACTAGTCACAGAATAATAGAGATTTTCTGGGATTTCTACTTTAGCTCAGATTATTATTACGCTCTTGACTTTTCTAGAGCCACATTTGTGTAAACTGTACATTTACGCTTACAAAGGTTTAGAAACATGCCTAGTTTATAGTGGTAGTCCAGATCCATAGCGTTTCCCTATAGACTTCGCCGTGTGTATGTATTTAGCTAATGTAAAGTTTAGTATGTGCCAATATAATAATGCTGTGTGTAGAGAGGTACTGCACTGAGTGTCGGCATTCGGCAAACAATAAGAGAGTGTTATGCTTCAGCTAAGCTTTCAAATGGTATGCAGAGTTTCGGTTTTTTCATTATGTGCACACTTACTAAATACAATCAGTTTTAATATGAGAATGTGTCTATATAGTATAAGTATAGTATGCTTGCATGTATTGTAATATGTATATGTATGTGAATATACTTACTTAGTAAATACTAGACATAGTAGTATTATAGTGTAGAGCGAGTGTGGCATGGCCTAACTGTGACTGTGACTAAAACAACAGCAGCAGTCATCGCATCGCACCTAAAATGCAATCCATGGATTCCACTTTTGCTAAATATTGACTTTGGCTCCAGCTTTTCGGATGCTCGACAGCTGCGGGCTAAACTACAGCTAATGCTAACCTATCCTTCCTCTGTTGTGCCGTATACTAAAATGGTCTGTGTCATTCAATATTCATAGGAGCTGAACTTGGGAGCAAATTACATCACAACTTTGGACTACGGCTTCTCTAATTTGCGTGATTTGACGGTAGGTAAACGGAACAAAACTTTTTTTAGAGAAAGAGTCTCTCTAGCTTGACTGCGTTTGGCTAACTGCCTCTGCTCGGATAGACTCTTTCTCCCTCGCTTACTTATATGAGTTTTTCTTTTGGTTTGGTTTGCGATGTGAAGTGAGTGGAAATATATCCTATAAGTTCAAAGGGTCCATCTCCATTTATATACTTACCGTAGAACGGAGTATAATTGTTACATGTTTTACTCGTATAAATACTTACCTCATCTTATATTAGGGACTAACAATAAAGTACGTTTTTACATGTGTTTACTAGGTTCATATAGACCAAAATTACATATGATACTTTTCCAGTATATGCAGAAGTACCTTATGTGTGTACTACGAAAGGTAAATACTAAAAGTAAGTGCATACAAGCGAGTCGCAAGATTTGGTTAGTTAAATTGTTGTTTAGCTAGTTGATAGACCTTTTACCTTTCTCTTAGTTACAGCCGCAATTACCCCTAGAAGCATCTTATAAACCTATAGATAAGCATTCGTTGCAAACAATCATAAAAGCACAACTACAGATAAATGTTTCTAGTATGTAGTAGAGGTGGGCTTACAACATTTTAAAAATCAGACCCGCATACGTGCTAATCCAAAAATAGGTAGAGTTAACTTAACAAACGGTTTTAGACTTCATTTTTATAATGAAATATTATTTACTGTAGTTTTAAATTACTTCTTTAGATGACTCAGTAGGCACTTAGTTAGTAGGCAGGTACTAAATAGTAAGTAATGTTGCAAAATTAATTCGACAAATTACACAGCGAGAATATGACAGAATATATTAAAATATTTTATTCACACGAAATAGTATTAATTTTATGGAAATAGATCTTACTGGCCAATATTCTATCCTAGTATACAATAGGCTGTTAGCGAACCCAGATAATTTACATTGTGGACAAAACTAGAAAATAGCTTAAACACTTGCAGATTAGATGCTACTATATGGCATGGTTGCGGTTACCTCGAAGGCAACCGCAACCCTCAACTCTATTATTTAGTTAAGTACCTACATACTACCAAGTTCAGTTATTTTTAGTTGATGCAAAAATGAGATGGTTGCGGTTTGTAGTCCTTATTAGGAGTGTGCATAGGATCGACTGCCGGCGTATCTGGTGCATATGTTATCGGTACACACCGTAATAAGGCATTACCGTGAATGCCCAGGCAATAGTGGCAATGTTCCAAAAATAGCAGTTTTTGGGTCAAAATATTTATGAGACAATATTTCACATTAGTTCACAGGGAATCAGAAAAATGTCACCTCAACACTGTTCTATGAAAAATTACGATACTACAGACCTTCTAAGTTTAAAGCTCAACCGTTTGTAAAATTGCCATTTTTCATAGCACAGGGTTAACGTGGCACTTTTCTGACTCCCCGTTAAATGCTTAATCAACCTCATTTATATGTAAATTCAATACTTATTAAACATTTGTCTCATAAATATTTTGACCCAAAAACTGCTATTTTGGGAACATTGTCATTATAGCCTAGCATTACCGGTAATGCCTTATTATCCCATTTCCCGGTATACCAATAGTATAAATGTATACATAGAACGGTGGATGAGTGAGTTAGCTACGGATGCGTGTGCGAGTGCCGTCTCGAAATAATGAACCGTGAAGACTATTATAACAACCGAAGAGTCGCCTGGCCCGGCCTAGACTAAAACTGAAATGAAAAAAGTTTGCCAGCTTAGGGGAATGGAAATAATAATATCGCTATTACACTCGCTGCCCTTATTATTTCTCCTGATGCCGAAAGGTATCCTATTATTCCAATTTGTATTCATCTATAATAAAATCATCCTTTTACAATTGTGCAGGTGATATACAAATATTCAACTCTGTGCTATGTTCATTTCCCTTTTACTATTTACAGTAGGCACATTTCTACTACCTGCCATGAAACAGTCGAAAGTAGTATTAAGTAAATAGATACATAAACGTGGTAGGCAGGTTAATTCTAGGAAAATTGTTACGTTTGCTTTCCCTTGTCTGACAAAGCATAAGTTGACTAGTAGTTCTACTAGAGTTGGAGAAGTAGATACATACATACCTATGTAGTATACTACACACACGGTAGTATTGGAAGGCTAAGTTCTAAGTAGCTGTAGTTGTGCATAAATTATAAGTAATATGTACTAGGGAGGTTAACCGCAACCAAAATAAAACACAGACTACAAATAACATTGCTCTGCATCTGTAATTGCTTTCTATCTCTCTCCTCGACTGAATAACGTGTGCCTCTTTCCCTTTCCCCTTTCTGCGTAGCATTGTGTAGGTATATCCTATGTAGTGCCATTACAGTAACTACAGCTAATAAAATAATATTATAGAGACATAAATGTACCAATTTATTGTGTACCTTGACATGTTTATTCTCTGTTAATTTAAATTGTTTACATTTAGCTCATACATACAAAATACAAAGTATATAAGTATAATATGTAGGTAGTAGGTAGCTGTAAATATACTAGGACATACATACTCATATAGTATGCAGGTAAGTATAAAGTAAGTCTATAATGTGTGTAATATTATATTTAGTGAGTGTACGTAGTATGTACTTAGATTTTATCCCGTGCTACGATGACATTTGAATGGATGTGAATGAATGTAAGTTAATGTGGCTCACTCAACTTTGAATCAGAGTCCTTGCAATTAACTGCATGTAATGTAGTAAATAGTAGTGAAAATACAACTAGTGCATACTGCATACACATGACAGGTGGGTATTATTATAGTTCCGAGGTAGGAGAAAGTAAAAGGGAAAGGTGCATATTTACATACACTATTGTGTGTTATCACATCAGGTAATAAGTGCAACATAGTAGTTACTTAAGCGTACATGTTGTTTTGTGTTGTGTTTGTGTGTAAAATGAGAGGAATTTGTTTGACTTGGTTTTTGACAAATGCCTTCCTTTCTGATTTGCAGGTGTTAGATCTGTCAAGGAATCAGATCGCGTTATTCCCACCCATAATTTTCATTCGTAACAACAAATTGAGGTGTTTGGACTTATCGCACAACCGGATCCGATCCCTGCCCCGCGATTCCCTCGTGGGCACGAGCATTGAGATTTTGAATTTAGGTTTTAACCAGTTTGTGAACCTACCTGTCGGAGCGTTGTCTCAGGTGAGGTGATAAATGACCCCCATAATTACCCACACACTGCAATATTTTACGTCAGAAAAGTCCATTAAATATGTTGTTGTATTCTCTTTCTTTCTCTACATACTCATGCTGCTTGCCTGGCCTGGACCTGCTCTGCTTTTGTGTGATCTGGCTGTAGATTTCTCGACGGTTGAAAAGATTGGACATGTCGCACAATTCGATGGAACACTTGGATAGCACTATGTTCGAATCGATTCCTGGTCTCGTACACCTTAATTTGTCCAACAACCGACTCAGCATCTTGCCTGACAACGCCTTTGCCAATTTAGCCTCCCTCCGTGAACTCGATCTCAGCCACAACTTACTTCGGGCGAACTTCAAGGTACGTAGTTACATACCATACCTACCTAATGCAATATCTACTACTACTATATGGTACGGTGAAACAATTTTATTTTTGGACTTCCAAAAAACTTACGCTACTACTGATATACTTATATAACTAAAAGTATACATACAGAGAAGAGTACGTTGTGTAGCATCTTCCTCCTGTATAAATATACTGCATATGTCGCAGACCAGGAAGGAGATCAGGCCAGTAGCGAGACAAACCCAATTTTGGGCGTACTTATAATTTATAACTCTTGAATGCCTCAACCAATTTACCTTGCTTTCAGAAATTTTATCTTAAATATGAAATTAAAAAATGGTAAAAGTTTCGGTCTCCTACGATATCACTAACGGTTATTGAAGTTAAATGGATGTTAAATCTTTTTAGTGTTGATCATGATATCGTAGGACGCTGAAAATGTTACCATTTTGTAACCATATATTCATGAACACTTGGATCAAACAAGACAATTGGTTGCGACATTCAAGAATTATAAACTGTAAAGTACGCCCGAAATTGGGGTTGTCTCCCTACTGGCCTAACCTCCCTCCTAGTCTGCGACACATACACTACCTAGTCTAACCTTTATAACTAGTATTTAGTACCTCCTTCGTTTAGGTAATGTGCCCAGGACTTTCTTCAGCGAGGTAGGGTACTTTCTCCGAAAACGGATAGCTAATAGAATACTCGCAATAGAAATTGTGCTCATATTTAATTAACTAACTCTGTCCCCAGAAAAGCTGTCTAAGCTACTAAATTAATGAGATCTCCTATATCTGATCATTGAGGGGGCAATTGATATATTAGGGATGTGAGAGCGAGCCAAAAGAACGGAACAGGATGACATTAGCTCATAAGTGAAAGTTGGGGATAGGATGTTAACTAAATAAAAGACATTGACGGGCACATGGAGTGGCACATTATTTTTATTGTAATGTAACGTGTAATGAATTGAGTCAGTAGTGTTATAGAATGAGAAGAATAAGAGAAGAATAAAGCCACAGCTATAACGATTGAATTGTCAGTCCAGTCCAGTCTCACTTTGTACACAATAGGTAGCTATGTGGTAGGCAATATCAGTAGGTTATATTATTATAGGAAAATAATTTACTTAAGCATGTATGTAGGTTGGAGGGTTTGGCGATACAATGTATGTGTACGTAAGTATTTTAGCTAATGTTGTGTAGGTATACCTTATAGGTATATGTAGTGACCGGATGGGTTAATGGAAAAGTGACACTATGTATTCTGTGCTCTACTGCCTAATAAAAAAACTCATTTCCTTTCATTGCGAAAAAAGAAGAGTGTGGTTTATTGTCAGTGGTAATAGTTGCAGAGCTTATGTGATGTATTATTCATTGTACATGGAAAATAATAAAAGTAGATGTTTAAGTTACTGCCTGTGTAGTGTAGTGTATTGTGCTTGCGGTGTGCTCTGTATTTGTGGCAGTAAACAGACAGGAAAGTGGAAGTTGGAATGGGAGAAGAGCTGACGTCTTTCTCAAACCACAGAGTTGAGTTAAAGTGTGTAGTACTGTATGTACAGTAGTCTTTGTAGTTATAGAGATAGTGATAGTGATAGTAGTTTGAGAATGAGAAGAAATGGGTAAAAGAGTTGTATTCTCACTTCAGGTTTGTGTTGTGCTGGGCTGAAGGTTTCTGAGTAGTAAAGTAACGTAAGTAGCAAGGAGGAGTGAATACCAGAGAAAGGAAATCTTTGTAAATGTTTGATGTGGGTGAATTGGTGTGGGATGATAATGCACGGGAAGGCAAGTGAGAGAAGAAGAGTGGAGGATGAGAAAATTTTCTGTGTTTTAGGAATTGTTTCATTTCCTTCCGAAGTTGAAGCTTTTACGGCTCTCTGGCTGCGGAATCAAAGTTTTACCATTGCTCCCACTTCCACATTTGGTCTCGTTAGAACTCTCGTACAACGGATTGAGTGAGATCAAAATGCAAAGTTTGGCTTCCCTCACGCGTCTCAGACACTTGGACTTGTCCAATAATGAGTTGACCAGCTCAAAAATACCCAGTTGGACTCCACTTCAAAACTTGGTCACGCTCAAATTGTCCAGCAATCCTCTCAAAAGGTGAGTTCAGTTCAGTCTTTTCTTTTTGCTATACCTACATAGGTACCTACATGGGTTTAGGTATCTTCATTATTCAGAGCTGGCTTGAGCATCATCATCTAATTTCCTTTCAGCTCACCAACCGCCCACAGAATCGCAATCGCAATGCGCCCATTCTATCAATATCCCTATCTCTATTCTTTTCTCTTTTACTTATTCTATAGTCTCACCAAGGACAGCTTCTTCGGACTGAGCCGTTTGGAAAATCTGGAGGTACTGGACATGGGTCGTCTCGATCGATTTGACTCTGATGTCCTTTCCTATCTTGGCAATTTGAAAAGCCTATCTGTTGAGACTTATCCAAATATTGAAAAATATCGATTTCGATTAGGTAAGAAATGACGTCTCTTTATTTTCCTTCTTAGACAACCATCTTCGTCTTCTTATCCTTCTTCCCTTATACTTATAAAGCTAGTGACTATCCTTGCCTACCTCCTGCCAACTAATTATTTCTAGACTAGGTGCACGTTAGTCTTCAAATTGGAGAGGAAGGACGCGGCTTATTACAGGAAATAACTTTTTCCTTTATCTTCAATGAGAAAGATTCACTCACTCACTGATTCTGTGTCCGCGCGTGCATCTGACGAACAAGAACGAGTTCATGTCATAAGAAAAGTTCATTGCTTTTCCCTCTCTCGTATGTATATCCCTATATAATAATAAGTATGTTAACCTAACTCGCTATCTCCAAGGAACTTGTACAGTAGGGTCATACAGTATGTATCACCACATGAAAGATGCAACGTTTAGTTAGCTGCTCCAGAAATATGCTTTGTCTTTGATAATAATTATCAGCCTGGTCTTTTCATTGGTTTAGGTGCAGTTCTGTCAAGTATATCTCATCTGGAGGAACTCTACGTGAAAATTAAAGAGCCCAACCTGTCAGACCAATTATTTGGTGGGATTCTGCCGAAATTACGTAAATTGACAATCACTGGCTCGAATTTGACGAGAATAGAGCCGAATGCTTTGGATGGCCTGCAGAACTGCTTCCATATGGATTTGGCCATCACTCATACACATATCGATGACGTCCCTCCTCGGATATTCGAGCTCTTGCAAAGTGCCGCCTGGGCTCGACTTGACTTGAGCTTCAATAAAATGTCATCACTTGATTCCGCCGCTTTGTATTCGGATACCAACAGAACTGTTTGGTTTAGTAAAGGAACTAAAATCCTTGAAGGTAAAACTCTTTCTGATTTTTCATTAGGCTAATGGACGGAATAATCTCGGGATTCTGTGACATCCTTTTCCCACTGAATTGAAGATGTACATTATGGCTACCGGCTAGCTCGAGTTACTTTAGTTCACTTCATTACCAACTTTAGTATTTCCCACATATAATAATATACTAAAGGTGTACATACTACGACTACTACTTGTATACAGAAACTTCTATTTACTCTTTACACACTACATACATAAACAGAGTAAGTATAACATAACTAAATATATTTCAGATTCTATTCAAAGAAAAGTTTTTCAGGGGTTTATACCATGAGGCTATGTGTGGCTTGAAAGAACAGTTCAAAGATACTTACTACTTACATTACCCAAGTTAGGTTTCAGCTACTCTAAAGTCTGTGCGGTGTTCCTTCCCCAATATTTGATGTATATAGTGAAAAGTGAAGCGCTACATGTTGAAAGATATTAAAGTTTCTCTTAGGTCCTCACGCTAGACCTGGGTTAGGGCTAAAGGGACCTTACCCACAGGAGCTATTTACTTTCCAGTGTAATGGCACCGTTAAATTCTAAATATGGTACCCTTTCCACTTTTAAATGATTATTTTTCTTTAAAAAACTGAGTAGTAAACATGAAAGATCTTGGCTTCACTCTTGTGGGGCAGGGAGAGATTTCTGCACAAGCCCTTTCACAATCTTTCACTTTCCATCACGTAATTAGAATGGAGAAAGTATTACCAAACTTTAGTGCCGTTGCCATTATATAAGTAAGTAGATTCCTCCTTTAAAGAGTTCAGTGAAAATTCAAAGTAGTCTGTCCTGTCTCTAATACTATATTAAATATATGCTACTATTATTAGGTGATAAAATATTACATCTTATATACCTACATAGGGAACTGTTTCACTCTGTCCAGAAGTGAAACCCAGTCGGTGGAAGTTGAAAGTTGTAGGCGCCTAGCTATTATGTAATGCCTCGCGTTATGTAAAAGCAAGTGCATAGACACATGAAAGGGAACATCTTCCTTTTCAATGAAAAAGGAGGAAGGTAATTCCAAAAGCATAGAGTGAAAGCAAGCTTTCCACGAAACAAACTATCTCCAACTAAGTAAGTTGCGGGGGATTGCTTTGGCTTGGCTTGTGGAAATGATACCACGCTATGATAGTACTCGATTGAATACTTAGCTAACTGTTCTTGTTTCATAACGCGCTATAGGTTTCACAGCTAGTCACTGCACTGGCTTAAATGGAAAAGATTTATTGGAATTTTATGAAAATTAAATGAATGGTTCAAATTTTTTCGACAAATGTTACAATTTCTGCACAAATATGTATTATTTTTGGAATCTACTACTATACAAATTCGTATAGATAGATAATAGATATTTTTTGTATCAATGGAACACTTGAATAGATGCTTTTGGTTTTATAGATATCGATATAATATGTTACCAATCATGAAAACGTCCACAGTGTTCTATGTACGCCATAAACCAGTAAGCCGTTTTTGCCGTTTTAGCCTGGCCAAAATTTCTTATTAGCCGTCTAAAACAGAACACTGACTAATATGAAGGTATTACATAGCTGACGGGTTCAGTTACTTTAGAATACAACAAAATCTTGTACACGTACCTACAGACATGATTACAAAGAGTGGCCGCTTGGGCTAAGGTATTAGAGTAGGTATAGTTTGTAGATAGGTAGAAATATGTGTGATGGAGAGAGAGGAGCTACTGCGAGACGTTGAAAAGAGTTGAGCTGAAGCTGACTGAGTTAGGTTGAGTTGAAGCTTAGATCAGTGGAAAGAGGAGATGAAAGCCAAATGAAGTGGGAGCGGAGACCACATCATTGAGACTTGTATGATGTAGCTAAAAGTAAAAGTAAGTTTCTCAGTTGGAAAGTAATGAAGAAGGTAAAGTGAAGCCAGTAGTATCCTTCCTCTCCTATCATGAACTACAGATATATACTAATCGTAAGTAGAACAAGCTAAACTTATACTGTGTACTTTTATCTTACATTACAAATAGTACACTACATAGGAGTAGACTGTTAGAAGTATAGGAAAGTACTTACATACTTGTGTAACAGAGTGTAGCTTGAGATAAGTAGGTACAGGTTTAGTAATGTGTGTAACTATCAGAACATAACAAAGTAGTGGCCAAAAGGGAGACTAACAGGAGCAGTAATAGTTGATTTCAGTTCACTCCAGTTGTGGTAAGGTGAGTAGAAAATGTGCTTTCAACTTTCCAGTTTTCTCTTTCTCTTCGTCTTTAGAGAGAGAGAGGGAGAAAGGAAAACGGAGTGTTCAATTGGAACATACACTATATAGTACAATATGAAATGTATGCTCTAGATTCCATTCCAGATAGATAAGTAGTACTTACTTAGGTTAGGTTAGAAAAGTAACAGACAAATAAAAGTATTACCTGTAATATAATACAAGCCAGGAAGGTTGGGAGAAAGTAAGGTGAAAGTAGAAATGTAGTAATGTAAAGAGTAAAATAAAGTAAAGAGTTTCTAAGTCTTGTAGGTACATACTTAGCTCTAAGTTTCTGATGATTGTGAATGGATATGGAGTTGCTACTGTAATAATAAGGGTCTGGATGATGTATGTATCATAAAGGTGGCCTAATCTTGGACGGGAACGAGTGGATTTGTGACTGTGATCTAGTCTGGATTGGAGATTGGCTTCGTCGGTGGCTCCGTGAAAGTTTTCAATCACACTCGACGGACAATATCCCTTTGGTGCACTCAATGTACGAGTCGATTCGAAGTCCGAGCTGTACAGACTCCAAAGGGAAGATCATTCCACTAATTGAGCTCTACGAGGATGTGATGTGCCATGCTAGTGCCCTTAGCCCAGCTTCCGCACTCCGTCAATACAAATACTCACATGTAGCCCTCTTATCAGTTTCAAGTGCTCTTTATTTTATGACCAGATACATTGCACTGGGACAAACTCCTCCTTTTCTATCTCTCTAGCCAACAACAAAACATAAAAACTTGACAGGGAAACCAATCTTCGCTCTGACTCTTGTCCACTTCAAATTCTCTCAAGTGTCAACTTATATCTACTCTACAACTCTGTCTATTTACAATCGCTATTGTGGATAACATAAATAAATACATTACATACACACACTCTGTACATACATCTGTATCATACTAAATTAAGTACTGTAAATAGTAAATACTACAAGTAAATAGCCTACTTTCTACTTATTTCGATATTATCAACTTAATCCAATACGTAATTAAGTACATGATATTATACAGGTACCTAAAAGTAAATACTTAAGTATATTATATCAATATCAGTAGCTAAAGGTAAACAATAATGACTGTGAACTGAAAAGACGACATAGTTCGCTTCTTTCTTATATAAACACGTAATATGTACCGATGTTAGTAAGTAAATATTACAGATCCATAATTATATTATCCATGTACAGTACTGATATGATATCTCCACTTAAAAACAGAAAGTTCCTACTATACAACTATATTTATGTTTGTTAAGGCTGTCCAGGTGAAAACTCTGTTATTACAGTACAGTGCAATAGAATAAGTAGGATGAGTAAGTTGTAAAATAAATAGTGTAAACACAACACAGATACAAAGCAAAACACACAACAAT
The DNA here is from genome assembly GCA_034694165.1 of Tomocerus mixtus. NCBI lineage: Eukaryota > Metazoa > Arthropoda > Collembola > Entomobryomorpha > Tomoceridae > Tomocerus > Tomocerus mixtus. Next base: position 1,943 of record JAQFYC010004648.1, on the reverse strand, counting down.
AGATGAAAAGACAAGGAAGAGAAGAGCTGACAAAAGGAAAACAAACAAAGCTTCACAACACATCGCATCATCTCATCGGAAGAAGGAAAGCTGTTTCTTCACTTCTATTATCTGGCCATAACTTGTTTTCTGATTCCTAAGTCGTTCGTTCGTTCAGGAAGGAAAGTTACCTACTTCTACGAAAGGAAGAGGAAAAAATAAGTTGGTCGCTTAAGGAGGAAAGATTGGATGCGGGTGTGAAAGTTGGAAGCACTTGAGTGTACTTGATGTACTTCTGGTTGTGTATTGTGTTTATATGTATACTTTTAGGTGTTCTTCTTCACGGACCAAGAGATTCCACTATATACTGTATACTACTTATACTATACTAATATTACTCATCTCTCTATGATAGGATGTGTGTATATTTCATCCAGTGTACCTAATGCTTTAAACGCTACAACTACATACAACAACAATTTATACTGCTACTGTACTACTACTGTCTACAGATTTAGATACAAGTAGAAGATCTGTGTTTTTACAGTTTTTCCTTCGAAGGAGCAACATTCATAGCATATTATACTTAATGTTATGTATGTGTGTTACAGACAGGTATGTATGTAATACATCCACAAGAAATACATAGTTGACTTGACTACGTACGTTAGAGTTACGTTAGGTTAGACAAGACTAGTTCATTGATTTCTGATTTGGATTCCCTAGAGGGGATCTCTAGAACTGAACAGAATCGTTTTTATATGCGGAAAAAACCTCATTACATATCAATTTATGGCTTCCATTATCAGTGTAATGTAGAGACAAGCAATGTGAGCTCCTTTACTATATACTGTATGAGCAGCATGAAGAATCTTCCATACATGATGATGCACCACAAATTCAACTCTTCTATACTAACTGGGCTTTCCCCTTCACCGTTCCACGTTCAACGGACAAATCACCTCTAACAATAAGCAGACCAGAGAACACTACAAACAACTTTACTACATACCTAGTACTGTTTATATATTACATGTGTAAGTAGCTAGAACACCAATACCTAGTGGTACTAACTATTATGTCATGGTATGGTACATACTACATAATATACGATTATACTACTATGCAGTATATAGACTTGCATAAATATTATATTGTTATACAAAATTACCCTTTAGTTTACTTTCTCTCTGTAGGTACCTCCATAGTATGTATTTGTATACATATAGGTACATTAGACTGCAAAACATTTTCTCTAAGAAATATAGCCCACAAAGTGGATGGAGACATAGAAACGTAAATTAAAAAACGAACTCCTTACAAGTTAGAACGCATAATGCATAGAACCGGCCATTGTAGACTACATTTGCTTAGTACATATGTTGTAGTCGAAGTAGGCGTCCAGGGCAATATCGATATTGACTAGGGAATTTGCATATCAAAATTTTCAAACGCATGTAAGTTTTTTGGAAATTTTAACTGGAACCAGCTAATCAGTTTTCCGATCAATTTTGATATACAGAATCCAAAAAAGTACATTTGAATACATTTGAATTTTTCTTATAATAATTGTCGAAAATTCAATTTTCACTAAAATCATAATGTTTTCTAAAATATCAGGAAATGGCCTACGAAAGTATTTTTTCGTATTCAGTATGTCAAAATTGATAGGAAAATGGCTTAGTTGGTTTCAGTTAAAATGTCTCAAAACTTGAAAATGTTAATATCCAAACTGACTAGTTAATATCGATATTGCCCGGAATGTCTACTTCAACTACAACACATATACTGCATTGCAATGATGAGAGTTAGTCTCCAGTTCAGTCCACTAAGCTAGGCTACCGCTCACCACACAACAATACCCTGCATAACCAACATGGTTTCACCAACACCAAAAGTACGAATGACCCTTGAACACATTTAGGTGTAATTGTGTACTATGTGCATTTCAGCTACTAAAATAA
>JAQFYC010004647.1:0-16511 GCA_034694165.1 Tomocerus mixtus | reverse complement strand
TAAGGATATTTGTCGTAATTATGCAGCAATACACTCACTCGGGCGGGCTGTATACAGTGGCTTGGCAGTTTTGGTATTTTGTTTCATAATATTTTTTATCTGATATTTATATTTATACAATTGGATTTCCAATGGCCATCGTAATTTTCAAATTTTTTAAAGAAAGGTTGCACGTTTTCATAGTTCCATGATGAGTCATTTGTAAGTACTGCCCAGTTTTGGAAGTCTTGTTTTGATCCTTTAAGTGCTATCATAAATAGCATATTATCTGTACCACCAAGGGACTTTCCTTGCGTCCATGTTGGTCTCTTTAAGAAAAAGCCATAATACAATATTTTAACGGCAGAATTTCAAGAGAATTTCCATGCTCTAATTTTAGTGCATAAATAATAGAAAAAAATCTGCTTGTACTATATGGTTTTGAAAACCTTATTTTTTAAAGCGAGTCCCACGTTGTGCTGAGGTTTAATCATATGGTTCCAATCATTTTCCTGGAAGCCAGTTAATGCACTGGCCATGTATGGAATATTGTAATAATAACTTGGTGTACCTCCAGCTTCCAAAAGGAGAACGGTAAAATTTTCGGATAAACGATTTGCAAGAAGAGCACCTCCGGAGCCAGAACCCACTATTTTAAATATCCTATATGAGTATATGTTGTAACTAACTTTGCAAAATTATTGTTGTCAAACTATTAAGTACAAACTGCTTACCGATGATAAAGTCGTAATGAGATCCATTTTTGATATCTATCGAGTGTAATGTGTCTTTCAACCTATCAATGTGGTCACTAATGCTAAAATAACTAGCTAAGATACTAACAGACATAAATGACAGTAGTATCCGTCCGCTGATGGTTAGGACAGAGGGGTCCATGATGAAATAATACTTTTGGCTGTACTGTTGCCCGTAAACGAAGAAACTCAAAAGTATGTTGCTTAGAGTAAATACTGGATGCACTGTTACTGCACATAATGGAATGATTTCTACAATTGCAAAAGTTGTTGTACACGCTATTTTGTTCAATTTTGTATGTGTGATTCCACATTCTTTTTTATCCTGTCCAGTTCATTGTTCTCCACCCGCAATAATAAGGTGCATATCTACATTTCTACTAAGCAGTTTAGTGTAATAACGTTGTATGTTCCATGTAGTAGTGCCTGTACTAACATTACAATATTACCCATAATCTTGTATCATATAGCATAATATTACATTTTCAATTTTGTGTTGGTTATTATTATTAACACAGCTTAGCTAATGTACTTAGTATAATAGTGCACGCATCTGATGTTTAAAAAATCTTGTTCTCACGACAGGAAGTGACTCAAGTACAAGAAAAAAAAATTGCGCAGGCATTATGTAATGGGCGTTCTTGGAAAAGCTTATGATTGCATTTTGTAACTAGGTACTTATAAGTAATTAATTCGTGGCTTTTGGGTAGAAAGGTACATTACATAAAATATATTACCTAGCATCTATCTAGTATCTATTATAGTACATTTACTCGTTGGAATTCCAGATATAAACAAAGGAAAACATTTTAAATATTTATGTTTATTCCGTTTATGTGGCTTTTCTTTTTACTGCTATTAACAAAATTTGGCGTATTTATCATCAAGGCAGTTGGCTTGACTGTATAATTATCCGCTTTAAGTGAGATGTGATGATGTGAACATACTATGTAGTATTCACTTATACATAATTATTTGCTTTTTGTATATAGTTTTATACAGTATTTTATCAAAATGGCACAAGAATAGTTGTTCATTGAATACAATGTTTGTACAAATACCCATATTGTTTGTATTTTCTGATAGTGACTTCGGTTTTCTATCGTTCAATCACAGGTAAGCTAAACAAATCCTTTACAGCTCACAAAATTACAGGAAAATATCAAGATAAACATTCCTAGCCAGAATAATTTCTGTAAATGAGCCAAGGAAGTTTTGGACTGAACAAAATATTCTTATGTATTTTAGTTGATGAGAGAATGCTGAAGTAGCTCACCTTCAATTTGACCAGCACCAATAATTAGCTAGCTGTACACCTTCATTAACAACGTTTGCAGCATGTCTAATGTTATAGGTTGCCTAGATGAACAAAGAACGATTAAGCATAGTTTATATTTCGCTATACATGTAGTATTGTAGATATACTGCTTCACTGGACTTTTGCATATTTATTATTATGTATTGAAATTGTGAGAAATGAGGATTGCATTTTTATATGATTTATGTCATTTATTTTGTTTCTGGGTAAGCAGACAGCATAATACCATACAAATTAAGATTAGTGTCTCTATGACCAGTAACCACAACACTATTAGTGCAGTGCACATAATATTATAAGAAGGTGTAGGTAACAATGGGTCTGCGTCTCTTGGAGTCTTTACCCCGTGTTATAAAAATAGGGTATAGTATAAGGGTGTGTCAAAAAACGACCTATAGTTGCGTTCATAAATATTATTTTGATATCGAATAAGTATTTACATCGCAATCCACTGCATTACAGTAAATATGTATGCATGTAAACTTTGGAAACGATAATGAATTAATAGTACTCAATATTACATAAATATAAACTAAAGTGAGAAAAGCTCTACAGTTAACTGGGCATGTACGGACATCGGTTAATAGGCATATACTAATCTGTTTATGTTACTGAGACAGTAAAACAATGATATTCACTTCCTCAGGCGTATGAGTATCAAGCTTGAATTTCTGACTGGCTTACGGCGAATTACAATACCTTGGATATTCAATGTAAAACTGTTTGCATGATTAATCTAGGCTACTCAGGGCCGTTAAATCTTGGATGTGTTTAAAAGTAGTTTGTAGATTTCCCAAATGCATTCTTTTTTTCATTTCAAGTAAGTACTCGCTCATTCAATCAACGTCCACATTACTAAGTACAGATATTTAGTATTTGTACAGTTTTCTATATAGGTGTCTGAGCACAATGTTAACAATTGTCTTCTTGGAGAATTAGAAGACAAAATTACATATCTGTATGTACAGTACTCTATCGAGGGTTAAATAGAGGTGTGTTGGTGCTAACAAATGTTTATGCCATATACTGACACGATTGTTAAACGACTTATGTAATATGTGACCAAGGAACACTCGTAACTAACAAAAGCGTAAATATAATCTCTATATAAATTGGGGTGTGAAACAAAATGGATAGTAGATTTTTAATTAAATCTAACTTGTTCAGCAACTGTTCGATAACAGAAGTTACACAGAGTGTGATCTCTCCCCACATAGATACAATGCAATACAATGCAATGAAAGTAATCAAAATCACTGCTAGTCACACAACATTGATTTGATGTGTAGGTATGTACGTGGTATGTACTATCTATTTTTATGATCTTTCAAACACAATTAACCAGGTAAGTGTAAACAGTGCAAAAATGTATTTACTTGTAATTGTTTGCTAATACTGTAAATAACAAAAACAAAAGAACACTACGCATATCGGCATATACTATATATGTATGACAGTATACTATATATATTCACGGTTTAATATTATCAAGAATCCATTTCAAGTAAAAAATAATGCGAGTGTTAACTCCAGGGAGACCCCCGCATTCATAAGGACTAGGAAATCCGTAGGAAACTATTCCCACCTGCAGCATTGACTTCAACGAATATATCCCACCTCCGCTATCACCCCAACATGCATCCGCCATTCTTTCTGTATCTCCAGTACAAAACTAGGGAGTTAAACAAAAAATCCTTCACATTCCGTAATTTCATTTTCGTATCATAATGTAGATAATAAATACAAAGCACCCATGTTATGTAACATAAGCACTAAGCACTGTAGAAGTAATACCTGATGAAGTTCCACTGTTTTATTTCTGTTATACATATTATAAACCCTCTGGCACTTTGAACTTGGCCACTCCGGTACTACAGCTTCACTAAGACCTTTACCCCATGTAGTAGCTTTTGAAAACAAAAAATACAATAGGATCATATAGGCAAATAAATAGTTTCCGAATATCTCCTGCAGCCACTATCTAATCAAAAGGTTTATCATAATTTCTCAATACATATAAATACTCTCACTTACTGTCAGATTTGTTCGTAACACCCCACCCAGCAACAATAACTTCATTATTTGTATCATTAACAAGCTCCTCTACTGATTTCAGATTGTACGCATCAAAAAATGGTAAGCACACAGGACGAATTGGAACTTCGGCAAAAATAATGCTATCTCGTAATCGTAGCAGAGCAATATCTTTGTGTTTGGTTGTATTATTATATTCTGGGTGTGCTATTATTTTTTCTACTGTGTAAGTTTTCGTTATAGTCTCGTTCCCAGCAACTATCGTCATTCTGAAAATAATTAAATATCAAAATGTCAAAGTCAATTTATACATATTCGTTCATTGTTAGCTATACTTAATGTAAGAATCCCGATGTACACGATAGAAGTCATAAGTGTGTGAAAAGTACAAAAATGTTTGGAACAGGAAAGCAATACATATATTCATATGTATTCATTCTCATTTGTATTTTTTAAACTTTTGCATACCAAGAAGTAAGAAATACTTTCACACACGCTAATATGATCTATACTGCACGAGTTTTCATCTGGCCGAGATAATATGGCATTATAGACAAGATTTGCGAATATTATTTGCGAATTAAAATTAAAATTAAAAAATTAAAATTAAAATTATGTGCGAATAGTATTACATACAATATTTGCGAATATTATAATATATAATATTATTAACATTATAGTTGCGAATATTATTGAGCATGTGCGAATATTATTGGTACAGTAGACACAGATTGTGTATTGTATGTATTCAATGAATCTATTAATAATTCCGTATTCGCATTAACTATCAGCTTAACTAAGCAAGAAAGAGAATTTACGGATCAGTTGGTATGTGAGCACAGTGAGCTGTCGTCAAAATGTATTTGTGATTTAAAACAGTTCCAAGACATCCATAACACATCTCCGTCTCACCTGCAATTAAATATTCATATCATATCTGTATTTTCCATTTGCATGCTAATTAAATGAATTACAATACAATAGAAATCATCAAAATCTCACATCTGCCTGTAATGTTGTAAAAAAGTCTGACAATCCAAGGATACGTATCTAATGACACTTTTCTTCCTCCTACTACTCTTTTTCTCCTTCTTTTCCTCTTTATATCTATTAGAGGCAAATCTTTTGATCTACCACACTCGTCAGTACTTTGTGGTAACAGTTTAAAATTTTTATGTAAATTGAGAAATGAATTTCTCTCTAGTTGTACGGATTGTAAAAATTTTGAAATTAAATCTGCATCATAATCCTCTAAGTCTTCGTCATTTGGTGTTGGAGATTTTGGCACTTTTTTATCAGTAGATTTATCAGTATTTTGTCCGTCAATTATTTGGTTTATTGGTTCCCCCGTCGTCGTCTTCCTAACATCAATATCTTCAATGGGATAATCTTCGTCGACTGTGACATTTATGTTGTACTTCATTGTAGTCGTAGTAGTAGTAGAGGTTGTTCTTACAGTTACTACTGGAGAAGATTTAACGGGCTTATGATGATGGGTACTGGGAATGGGAATTTGTCCCGAAATGGCTTTTGAAGGATATTCAGTCGGTTCATTTGGGATATATGCATTATTATCCGAGGCAGGACAGCAAATCTTTAAGGAATGGGAAAGTTGTCAATTAATAATTAGTAGTGACTGTAACATCACAAGATAAAAAAGAGATTTCTTCTATATACCTGTATGGATAATGTAGAAGAGTCAAATCCACATCTTTGTACATGATTTAGATTCAATACTATGCCCTTACTTTTATAGTAGGGACAATTTGGCACTATTTGGCAGTTACATAGTCCCACAAATAGAAAATTATTTGTTATACTTTCGGTTGTGGGAGCTGTGGTTGTAGATTTAAATGCATTGTTTATATTTTGATTTCGGAGAAAAACTGAAAGGGGAAAACGCAATATTAGTGAACAATTTCTTACTATTATATATATTATTTATTAATAATAGCATGCATTATTATATGTGCCATGGTATGTATGTAGAATTCATGGGGACATGACTATAATATTATAAAAAGTAATAAACTTACATATTGTAGAGATGATGGCAATTGAAGCTAAAACTATCGTTGGTATCAAAATAATGGCTGTTAGAGCCATGCCTGTGTTTATGCATTCAGTTACACGGAATCTCTTTGTGTAAATGCCTACTTAGTAAAATATAACAAACTGTAATGTTTAACATTACATAACATACACTTATTATTTTGCTGTGTAATACACTTTGGAAACGTAAAAATGTCACAAATTACTGTTATTTTCAACTAGTATATTTCTAGAATGCATATATACTGTATCTATGATTTGATATCATAAACATAAAAAGTAGACCTATTTATTTTGCTATTTATTTTGCGTTGATACATTTACAACTTAAGGTAGCAAAAACAAATATGATAATTGAAAGATGAATGTTAAGGGAAGGTAGTCAACCAGTCCAATCTAATCTAAAATAAACAAACTCAGAGAACACGAAACACAAGGCAAGCTTGGTACACCTGTTGATTGGATGGAGTCGATGCCAAAAATGAATTCAAGTCGCTGAAAGATACAAAGAACAAGTTTCTATCCAGAATGGATATCCAGAACATAATAGCAGATTTATAACTATGTACTTAATTTTCATCTTAGTTTTTGCATGCATCTAAATACTTATACTTGTACGTCTACCTATGCATTTACATCCAGCAATGCTACATAAACTGGAATCACAATCTATATCCTTCATCTATAACGTAACCATAAAATATTGGTGTCCTACGCTTAAATTGCATTTACATTCGCAAATGCAAAACATTCCATACTCCATTCCATGCTACCAAATAACTTGAGTGTTGAGTATAATACATTTACCCACTTATTATACCTAGGTACTTATAAATTATGGATACCATGCATCTTTATATTATATTGTTTGTACATACTGTACTACAACAACGTAACCTGTAATTCTCTTTACTTATTTACCTGTATGTTTAGTAAAGTATATCTACTTGTTTGTTTTTATTGAATATTTCTATTGCTAACACTATTTGTTGGGCCCTGAATATAATACATAAGGAACATTATTTAGAAACAGAAGACAATAGAGGCAAAGGCCAACTTCAAATTTAATTTAATTCATCCTCAAACAGGTAGATGTGTAGGCAATGGATTGATATGATACATTGTCATTCCTAACCCGTAGGCAACTTAATAAGTAACAGACCTTAACCTTTCTGTGTAGCAAACAGTTACTGATAGTGGCATAATCTACAGTCAATTTGAATAATAATATCATGTTACATAGTTATCATTATCAGGCAGGCTAATAAATAAAAATGCACGTAATGAGTTTCTATTCTTAAATTCAGTTCTTCTGAGTAAGTCATATTCTCGTTTTCCTGGAAATATAACTTGTTCATGAAGTTCATATCTAATATTCAGTCTATAAATACATCTTCATGCAGTGAACCTTAAACATAAGTAGTTTACCATATCATTTTCTTGGAAATTTCGATATATTGATCCATGCTAATTTGTGCAATACCTACGCTTTTCTGTGTGCTCGGTGAACCCAACTTCGCATAAATATGACAATATTAATGTCCGGTCCAGGTATTTTTTACTCTTCTGGAATCGCTCGTCCTTGATTTCAATCACAAGCAACAACAATGTAATATTATTTTTAGAAAGACGTAATTTTTTTCGTATGTTGTCTGTAAATTCTTAAATCATTTATATATTTTTTAGCTATTCCAACAGCGGTGCGCACTCAGCATTTTAGTCCTATTGTTAATTTATTGTACCTCCTTATGTAAATTAATTCTTGTGGCTTATCGGGAAAAAGACAATGGACTTTACTCACTTTTAAGAGTACAATCTTACAATCCGATGGCATGTTACATAATTTATTATTCTCACGTTGGACTTTTGATGGAGAAAATTAAATGGGAAAATTCTGGATATTTTATAGCTACCTTGAATAACTATTGTTGAGTCAGTTGGTAGAAACGTTGTTGTAAATGTAAATGTGAAAATTATAGCGTATTAAGTATAATTTAAGCAGCTGCAATGTAAATTTTGAAAATGTGTGAAAAAAATGTTAAACACTGATTTCCATTCGTGTCTAGTACAGTTAGGATTTCTCAAGACGTAAAATTTCCCACAAGACAAGACACATACAAGATGAAGTGTTAATTAAGTTTAATAAGTGTAGTAGATTCCATGAGGCTTGCTACATATTATTGTCTTAAATCGAATACTAAAAATTGTTCAGCTTTTAAAATTTTCTCCTTTTCATCACATTCATTTGGTTTCAGATTCCTGAGTGAATTACTATTATATAACAACAAGATTTGCACTTTTTAAGTACCTAGTTAACTAACTAAATTAGTTTTGCAAGCTGCGCCTCCCAATTAGATATTACTACGCGAGGTGTGTCTAATGGCTAATAAGTCGTAACACCAAATTAGGTATGGCCTTTAAAAAAAGATATCTATGTATGCAAATGTACGTACCTACTCGCTACTCAAATGTCGTATCATAATAATATATGGAAAGATTTTGCAAAAATGTCCGTAATATTTTCATATAATGAACACGTAAGCGTTAAGCATTATGTACAATTTAGTTAAAAGTTGCTTTCCAGTTGATACTTGTCTGTGGCCGTGAATATCTTTACATACAAGTACTTATTGCAAACACGTGAATTTCGAAGGTAATAATAATAGTAAATATAATTTCAGCTGGTGCATTTACATATAATTGAAATTTTTTTAAACAGTTTATTGACGCATCGGAGATCCAATTTAGTTTTCTAGACATTGGATTAATAAGTTGCGTGGTATTTTATTTTATTGTTGTTAACTACTTACTAGGTAATAGGCATTAGGTAACAATATAAAATACTATGATGCAGTTAGTGCAAATCCCTAGGCGTATGTACGTGCAAAAATGTAAAGTGCTTATGCGTATGCTCATATACTGCGTAATGGAATGTACAAAATTATTTACAAAGAACGACCATTAAACAACTCATTAATCTTAAGATGCACACGGCTAGCCAGATCTTCTTAAGAGTATTCTTTTGGGGGTGCTGTATAGCAACTGTAACACCTACTTTCCACTTCCAGGGTCCTACATTACAGAAACTGTATGATTTCTACTAATATTCCATAATACAATTTTAAAGCACCTGGCAAACCTGCACTTTATTCTTTTTCAATGCAATGTTTAAACAGATGGACTTGATGAATTTGAAACTGTGCTCTATTGTATGTAGCATGTATTTAAGTTGTCTAATTTACAATGAAGCTCGGTATACGTGTAGCTTTTCCAGGTACTGTAGCACATATGCAATTGTAAAAACCGGTTTGGTGACATTGAACCTACAACCTTAAAGTTCTTAGCCAAACTTTGGCAATTAGATCAGCAGAATTGTGCACTATATATTCATATGCTTACTTTCAATATGTTCCATATCGCTAGACTCGAATCTATATAGGTATTAGGTAGCATATAAGTATGTTTAGTGCTACAAAGCATAAAGGGCATGGCAAATAATAATTAATATAAGTTTTTCTTAAATTACGCATTTGCCATACACTCCCATCTCCCATTTCTGGCATTGAATCTTTTTCATGGAACAATAATCGATTTATGATGAAGATTGGTGCTTTGATGACTGTAAAGGAGGATACGTCCAATAAATAAATATGAAGTATGCAATGCATTAGTATGAGATGCTCTACTAAAAAATGCAACGCAAATATTATGGTAATTACAAAATGGTAACGCAGTAAAGTTGGACTGCTATAATAAAGGTACCTAACTGAAATGGATATATTATTATTGAGGTAGGTAAATGAGCATTACTTCAACTGGAGTAAATGATGTGATGATGCAATGCAGGCCTAAAAAATCTTTTCTAATAAAGTCTGCGTACTTTACACACATTTTTTATATTAATTAGTGCCTTGGAATGTAAAGTCATGTCAGTATAAATAGGAAATGTGCAAATGTTCATTATAAACGTAACACATTGAAATGGACCAATTAAAGGTTGTATTTGTCTTTTTTTCTTTCTACTTACATAAATGTGAGGATAAAAATTGGAGATCGGGCCCTACTACCTATTATAATTAATCAAGAATAGAGAAACTAGTCTGAGAAAATAAAAATGATAAACATTAAAGAATGCACTGAAACGAAATTACTTTTAAAATGTTTAAGAATAATTTGTTAAGAAGATGCTTTATTAATTCTCATTAATATGCGCTCGTTTAGCTCGGCAAGACGCTGATATGCATTTATGTTAACTTGTTGCTGATTGTCCCTTTTCACTAACATATTTGTAGATTTGAGCTGAACTATTGGGTTCACAGGAGCAGGTTGAAAATACGGCAGCTGAAATAAAAACACAAAATTGCGTTTCATTATTAGAATGTGAATACAAAATGCGGGTTTCCTTGTGCTCTACTTTCCACGCCCTTTCTTTACTTTACCTTTTTGCTCGTCCGTTGAAATCTCTCCATCATTCTTTGATGACTCTGCGGAATCATAAGCTCTTCTTCTTCATCTGATTCGTGGTCAGGTCTCGGCCCTCCTCGTTGTGTAGCCTTCAAACTGTCAAAAATGTCATCTTCGACCATGATACTTGTATCTGAATTACGGTCATCATTATTATTGAAAGGGAGAGTCTGGCCAAACCTCCGTTCTCCAAATTTTCTTTTTGCCTTTGGTTCTTCTGAAATTTCTTGTTGGATGACACCGGTACCCGGTTCAGCACTATCGCTTCCTTCGTCGAGTGCTACATCATCTTGCTTTAAAGCGTGATATCCTATGATATTTGCATCTTTTTCATGGCTATCCAAATCAAACGCAGTATCTAAAGACTCTTTCTTTGTAGAAGCTGATTTCATGAGAGGAGCTTCGGCCTTCCTATTAAATGTTGGTGCAGACCTTCCTTTGTTTGCCGAAGCCATTTCGCTGCCGGAGCTCTAATGAAAAAGTTTCAAAATACAATAATTTAAGATTCTATTAAAATCCTGATTTTAACGAAACTTTATAGCTTAAATTGGATATAAATAACTTAACCATAATTTTCAAATGAGCTTAATTATCTTTATTCATAGACAAGTTTTTCTTACTTCTGGTATTATAGGAGCTTTTAGAGATTGTATTCCGTTGCCATTTGATGATTCCATCTGAAGCATTTCTTTTACCCACTGTTATTTATAAAAGACTTACTAGAATCATTTATAACTTATAACTTAAAACATAAGCGGGTAACGTTTTTATAAGAATATTCATTTGATTTTTGGCATTTACTGAGAATTGGTAAAATTTTATATTTCAGTACCTCAGGTTCCTCGGCGGCAGGGGCAGATGTTGCATAATGTATTGCAGTTGCAAATAACAGGAATATCAATTTGGTTTTCATAATAATAAAAATATTTAGTTGTATGTAAAAAAATAGATCAAATATATTTTGAGTTTGGTTTTCAGGTTATTTATAATTAAATTACTGAACTAAATATAATATTAACATCGAAATATAAGAAAAATTGAATTTATAAACTAAATTTTCAGTACATTCAAGGATGAAATCATGAATGGAGCCCACAAATGGTATAGAGTGTGAGTTCATAGAGCAAAGCACAATACATTGTAAATTAGCTGTAATAGTTAAATAAAGTTTGACATTGATAAATGTAGTTAGTTGAGAATTTGAGAAAGCTACATAGACAAAAACAATGCACTGATTTATTTGGAAGATGGCTAAATAAATTGTGAGGTTGGTATTACATAACCTAATAAAGGTCACCAACATAATATATGCAACTTAATACAATTTGGAAGTGAGCTGTAACACTACTGTGTTAGTGTTGTGTAACGTGTGTTGGCATAAATAAACTACACCTATAACTAATGCAACAATACAACTAATACAATGGCAATGACAATACTACTCTATTGACGTATTAAACACCCCTATTAAGACTTCAGTAAACACATTTACTTACCTAGCCTAACGATATTATTACACTTACTAATTTAATTTCCTAATTACATGTGATTATTGCTACACAGCTAAATGAAGTGTGTGTGATATACATTTCACTCTATTAAAACCTACGTATATTTAATGACATGGTATGCATGTTCAATAATAACAAGGCACATTTCAACCAATCTGAAAATGTGATCTAAATGAGGAGACGAAACAGGAATAGTTTATTTCTTGGGGCATTTTTACGTAGTTCTGTCAATCAAACGGTATATAAACGGGCTCATTTAACTCTATTAACATAATAAATTATGTACATTTGTATACTGTAATGTAATACAAGGAATTTGTATGCCAAAGGAAATGAAAGTGACTATAGTGTAGTATCACACCTGTATGCATAAATGCATACAGGCGTGAGTACATTGCGTACTAATAGTAAGAAAGAGACATTTACGTATACCGAATGTCACCCCCCCCCCATTATAGTTGCCTTGGATTTACATGAGAGATCTCATTTTCGTTTATAACCACTTGCGAATTGTAAAAAGTCAATCAATCCAGTAAATAAAAAGATTCTTGTATTAGAATTACCTACATAAACGGAGAGCACAAAATATACATAACTTTACACATGTAAATATCTGTTAACCATCATCGTTAATCTGTAGGAAATAAACTGATTTTAGTGCGTAAGTACCCTTACAGCTGTGGTGACATTTTGCCTTCAAGTAACTGCAGTTCATAATTTAAGTTAACCCTGTATTTCATCTCACCAAGTAATAGAATGGAAAGACAAAGTTCGTCATGCGATTGTGGTTTAATACCAACAGACGGCTACGTAGCCACATTCAAAACCCCAAAGTGCTACCTAGCCGCTCCTAAGGGATCAGACAAACCGGACCCTCATCGCCAGTGGTTCTGCAACAAATGGGGATCCACGAATCCAGGTGTTTGTCCAAAAGCAACTCGCCGCGACCCGTGCAAGGGAATTCATGAGCCATTAAAAGCTTTGGACTATTTCAGCATTCCTCCTCATATCAATCCTCCCCCACTTTGCAAGGCCAGGTTTCGATACATGAAATCGGATTATGTAAGAAAATTGTAGCAGAATGTTGTTTTAAGTTTTAAATCCTATAGATATACAATGCACTATTTTCATACATATCTCGATTTCTTAACATTTAGAATCCAGATCCATGTTCCTTTGCTGCAATGTCATCAAAACTGGCAAATTCTTCGAGGTTGGCAGCAGTTCCTCAACTTCCAAAATGCTACAAATCGAATCCTCATCCTTATGTAAATAGAATACTATTTTTAATTTTCAAAGGATATTGTGTTTTAAAATCTCTTACATGGAAAGAAAAAAGATTGTGATTAATAGAGACTAACTATTTGCTAAATAATTAGGCGGATAGTATTTGCGGTTTGTATGAGACAACTACGGAAGTTGTCAAAGACCCATTGAGTTTCGATTGCAAGGATTTCGGAGCTGGACCAATGCAATTTTCTTGCGATTTGCCGTTTACAGTTTCAGTCATGGATCCAGAAGCTGGGCGCAAGAAGAAAGTTGTGAGACCTATCGGAGGAGTTGCTCGTTGCATACATCCGTCGGAGCGTCATGACCTCAGAACTATTTACACTATGGAGCTACGGGACTTTTATAAAACGTAATCCCACTTTTCTGTATTTGCACACATTTCTTAGCTACCTAAAGTCTACTAACTAGCTAAATATCAACGTAGGTACCCTCGGGAGAAAATTGAACTCTATCGCAGCCCATTGACGATTGACAAACGCCGTAAACGAGTCACCATTCCACGATATCCTGAAAAAGATCTTGTCCTTCCGCATGGTGAGCCGATATGTGTGAAAGCTACACCGATCAAGTGGAAAACCTCGAGAGTTGTCGGAGGGGGCAAAGATTTCGAGGTCCACATTCCCAATCCTATTATAATTGGCTGAAAATTCATCTAATTTGTAATTCAAAAGAAATCTCAGACTCCTTGACTTTAAACCAAATTGCATAGCATATAAATAGTATAGGATGTTTATACAAGATCTTATACACAATTTTTAAATGATGTGTATTAGATATGTATCATCATAAGTAAGAGTCGGGCAGGTAATTATGTAAAGACAATAGAAAAACAGTATACAGATAAATGTACTTAGGTCGACAGAAAATTATAGATTTATACATAAACTTCGCCTAAACAAAAATAAAGTAAGATAGTGCAAAATGAGTTTATCAGAAGGTTTATTAACTCTGCCTTGCACAGTGCAATTTCATTATTTCATGATTGAAAATGATAATATTATAAAGTTGTGTTCGTTAGGCATTTTTCGTGTATGTATACAAAACAGATCAAAATTAAACTGTCTTTGTACCAACGGTGAGAACTTTCTTCACAATTTGTATAAGTGTCATGATCATGTTGGGAAAAATAGATTTGTATTGGGCCCAGCACAATATTTAATAGTAACTAGTTATGTGATAACTAAAGCTTGAATTGGAAAGCATCTGAAGCTGAATTATCGCTGGTATGATCATGAGCTTCCTCTTCTTCTTCAGCAGACAACTGATTATGTTCTTCCTCCATGGATTGATTTATTAACTTTAGCATAGCATTTTCAGCATCCATTAACAAAGCCATTTCTACTCCGTCTAGGTCCTTCTAAAATATTTAACCACATTTATTAGTTCGTTTCATTTAGTTAAAAGAGTAACTACAAATATATAAATTCATAAATAAATACATAAATAAATCATACATACAAGTTCACTGTACACGTTTCTTAATTTGTTAATTAACTCAAATGCTCAAAATTTCCAACCACATGCTTTAAACTTACGTCGTTATTCGTTGTATTAATATTGGCAATAGCCAGGAATTGATCATCAATTCGAGCGTCCAAAATATCATCATGTAAATCTGCCACGACTGTATTGTGCAAATCAAGGTAACGTTTAAAGGTTATCAATTTATTATCTTCATTAATTTGCTTCCGCCCTAGCCTAGCCGGATCATCCTGAGAAAGTGTCGGCGAGAGTACTACAGGTTCGCTATTAAAATGTATATCTTCATCTGATTCCATTTCAGGTGCTCTAGCTGCTTCCATCAATGGGCTGGAAAACACAAAAAAAGATAATGAGCATCTACTTGTATGTGGTGCCCTTAAATAGAATAACTTACTTGTCCCATAATTGTTCCAGCTGCAAAAAGATTTCTTCAACTTTTAGTGCCATACTATTATCAGCCCTAAATGCCTTCCCTTTTCCTTTTCTTTTCCCACCAAACGCTTCTTTCGCAGGGCTAACTACTTTCCTCATCCAGTCATGCCACATTTTTAGGGAGAATCTTCCTAGTTTTCGGATGTATAGACATATCGGCGAAGTAAAATACTTAAGGCAATCTTCAGATGTACCCTATCGAATTCAGAAAAGTGAAGAATAAAAATTGCATTTATACAAGTATTTTCAATGTGCATAAATTACTTCACGAATTTAAGTAGTTATTGCATTTTACAATTATGCATTCCATGATTGAAGACGGAATCATCAAATAATATGACAGAGAGCAGTCAACCGATAGTTCATTAAGAAGCAATATCAATTTCACTCCCTGCGTCTGAACCTGCCAATGGGGCGAGGCACCTAAAGCTTTAAGGGAGATTCCGTATATTCCGTGGCGAATTAGTCGACGTAGGAGATCTGGCCGATTTCGAATCATATGACTAGAACGAAAATAAACTTTTTAGATACTATACTTACGTAGCTTGAATGAATTTTTAAAAGAAACGAGAACGTTTTTTCCTTACTTCAGGATGACAATTGCCCCCGATTGCTGATGATAATTATCTTTTCGATTCTTTTTAGCCATTGATTTCTCCCAGGAGTCTCTTGTGCCCACTTGAAATTTACTCTTGTATTTAAATTTTTTCCTATTAGCAGAAGATGGTCTGTATCTGTAAAGGCGATCCCAAGATTCGAATTCTTCTTTCAAACGAATTCCTGTAGCGCTAGCAATTAGAATCTCAACAAGAGCATCCGCTTCCGATGTGTTCATAATGACTAAAACTAGTTCTCCCACTGAAAACAAAATTTTTCTTGGTAAATTATAACATCCAATTGTCATAGGCTCTCAACTGAACACAATGTGTAATTTAAGATTACTTTCTACAATGAGACTAGTGTCTTCCGTTTTCAAGTTGTCTTGAATAGGTTTTAAACACAATTTAGCCATTTCGTTGTTCATACGCTTCAAAATAAAAAAAAAGTTCAAAAGACACTCATAATTAGTTCATTTGAAATTGACAACCAGTCATATTCCGTAAGAATGAATAAGTATTTACCACAATCCCTTGCAGGACCCGGAATGATAAAGCTTGAATTTTCGGATTGAAATCACAAGGAAGCATTGCCATC
>JAQFYC010004646.1:0-16512 GCA_034694165.1 Tomocerus mixtus | reverse complement strand
GTGTTAGTACGGGGTTAGTTTAGCTGTAATGTGGTTCCAAGTATTTCCCTAATATTTTTGTGTTTTTTTCTTAAGTACCTATTACTTACTGCATTTAAATTAGTAAATACAATGTAAATACTTAGTCACTTTTATATTAGGTAAACCTGAACATGACACGGTTGTTTCATATTCCTTAGCGTATATTTATTTAGGCTAGTAGCTAGTTTAATTCTGTATTACGCATCCGCCTTAGCTTATTCGTCGTGAGGTCAAAAGTCGATTAGTAAACGAATGCAATATTATCGATATTGATATTTAATATGGCTGCTGCAACAGTGAGTGTACGAATGTTTTCTATGACTTACCAATACATTATATTATAGCCACAGAAAGCCATAGAGTTTAATTTTCCAGGCGAAATTCGATTCCTTTGTTGAACAAAGACAATAATAATAATTATTGGAAAAGCTATATTTCGACAAGTTTTTTGTCAATTTATTATTCATTACATCATATAGTTCAAGTGCAACTGATATAATCTCCTACTGTAGGAATTTGTAAAAAATCGTAAGTATTCTATACCAAAAATAAAATTTTCTCTGCTAGTAATTACGACTAAGTACTGATAGTGTCCAGTGACGAAAACTAATAGTACAATGAGCCACAGCAACAACATCAATGACGAAGGTCCGGAGGATTGTCCAGCTGAAAGCACAACAAAATTTTCTCTGCATGATCCAATATCTGCTGGAGCTGCATCTATAACAATGATGGCTAGCTTTGATGTACTTATGCAAACAGACGAAGATGAGGAAAATGTTTGGCAGGAAGATGCGAAGGACGAAATTGTAAATTTTGTAGCATTTAATTATGAATTATATCACATAAATCTAGATTTATAATAAAAAATAAATTTTTCATATTTTTACCATTAGGTTTGATATTCATGTATACGTATTTTAATTTGTCCAGGAACAATTAATGGACCACTTGTGCAAAATTACTGAAGGTGGTAATATTACATGGATTCCTATCACCGATGATGATGGGCCGCTTCTGTTGTTTAATGTAGATCACTTAACATCTCAGGATGAGTATGTATATTTTGTAAATTAAATATTACCTTTAATATATTAAAATATTTTACTGGGCTAATTTGTAAGTATATGTGCATTCTTTTATTAATATTTTTGCAAAATATTTCATTTTAGAGGGCACTCTCAAATTGGGATAAACACCAACACCGTCAGTCCTCCCAACATAGAGCTTGAAGGAATATCTCAGGATAATGAGTATGAAATGTATATTTTGCAAATTAAAAATCACACTTTTACTATAGGGTAATTAATTGTACTGTGCATATAAGGCATTATTCTATTAATATTAACATTATAAATATTAAATATAATGTCATTTTAGAGGGCAGTCTCAAATTGGGATAAATTCCAGTGTCTCCGAGATAGAACTTAAAGGAATATCCATTGACAGATATGTGCAAACTAGCGAATGTGATCCAAATGAATGGGAATCTGAAAGAAGAGAGTTAGAAAGTGCAATCGTAAGTGAACTAATTAATAACATATCTAATAAGGGGGGAAAGAAAAAGGGATATTATATTATAATTATAATGCAAATACAATTCTATTATATTGCTGGCAATGACAATTCAGTTTTAACAATATATACAACACTATTTCAAATACTGACTACATAATATGTATTATACGTAGAAAAAAATGTTCGATGAACTCACTGAAAAAAATGAGCTGCTCGCTTCCAAAAATATTCAAATGCAAAGTCTGAAAGCTGAATTGGAAGATAAAGAATCCAAACTTCAAGGAACTCAAAAAGAAGCTTCAAATTCGATGAGAAAATGTTTAGAACTGCAGCAAAAACTGGAGGACCAACAACTTGAAATCGAACTAATTCAAATGGAAAAAGAACAGGCTATAACCCAGGTGGCTAAGTTGACTAAAGAATTGAAATTGCAATTATCGAAATGCCAAGACCTTGAATCGCAGTGCGTTTTGAATACAACTGAATTGGAAATACTTCGAAAGGACAAAACTTCAGCTTCCTCTAAATCAGAAGTTCAATCAAAGAAGTCAAAAGTAGCAAGCAAAAAGGAAAACTCTACTCCATCAGTTTATCTCAGCGGGTTGAATTACCCGTTTTCTCCAGGGGATAATACTGGACCTTATAATAAATGCGACGTAGATGACTACGAAGATAACGGCGAGCAAAATGTTTTCCCTGGTCATCAGAGAAACTTCAATTTCTACAACGAAGCAAGTAGTAGTATAAGCAGTATAAAGACTACTAGAGTCAAAAGGCCTCATAAAGAAGAACCAGGTATTGTCATTCTTGCAGACTAAATAGTGTTAATGTTATATATATTAAAAGAATATTATATAATATTGTTGTGAATCTATTTGTAATTTATAGAGGACGAGGACGAAGAAAATTCCACACACGAAATACTTCGAAGAAATACACCATTTTTACGCGTGGGATTGTCAAAGAAGTCAAGAATCCGTCGTCCACTCCATGAATTTAACTGAGAAGAACAGTGCATCAAACAAACAGGGTGCCGAAGTAATCCTGTTCCATAGCGAAAGTCTATTTGATAATTATACCAATTGGACCCCTAGATTTAAGCGTTGATGTTGCTGATGCGTATATTACTATACATATGGTTTCCCCTGTGTGAACACTACCCTTTTTAAATTGTAAGTTAAATCTTCCAAACCCGTTACTAATTAGGAATATTGATCTATAGTCAAAATTGCCTTTGTAGGTAAGTGCATAAAACCCCTGTTAGATAAAACCATTTATTTAAATGCTTCATGTTGTCAAATAGCGTTAAGTTATTTTGTTATTTGTTTTTGCTGGTTAAGGTTTGTGTGCTACGAAAATACGTTGTTCTGTATTGTTTTTCACTCGCATTTGCGGTAATGTTATTAGTGTTGAAGTTGTTTTATTTTTGTATGCCCGCATTGCCAAAATTTTTAAATAAATATAATATATTCTGTTGCGTTTTCAAAATGTTTGCTATAGAGCTGTGTATTGTATTGTTTTGCGTATATACTAATCCAAGATCCATACGTACAGATACTTTATGATTTAATTCCATTGTTCATGTATTTAATTCATAATTTTCATTCTTTCGTATTCATATAAGAGGCAATTTTTTTTTTAATATCATGCTATAGGAATATAAATCAAACTCGATTTAGTAGCAGTTTTATGTAGAATTCACATTCTATAATTACCATAAAAATGAATTGATGGAAACTAAAATTCCAGAAATTCATGAAAAATAATAACATCGTTAATATTTAAGATTAAGTTAATATAAATATTAAATTTCGTGTTTGAACATTTTTAAATAAGCTTTAAACATGTTATTTATTTTGTTTTTGTATATAGTTTTCAATTCAATATTCAATAACTTTCAGCTTCAAAATATTGTCTTTTCAAGTTGCATGAATTTTTGAGGGTATATCTATATAGCTTTCAAAGCATCGCATCGCATACAATTTACTTTACGTATGGCGCAGTGTATCTATATGTAGCGGTTTGGGATTTTGCGTGATGAAATGATGTTATATTTGTTATTATTTCATTACGGCCGATCAGATCGCGAATTCCAAGATGTGTTGTTCAGTTCAGTCCATCATTCCATTTATTCAAGTCAGATTACATTAGTCACCAATCACCAACATAAACAAACATCGCAAATTCTAAATATTTGGCACAATCAGACACAATATACCTACATAGGCTCAAGTTACAGGTACGCTAAAGATTTATGTAATTTATCTTTTAATTTTTGCTTTTAAAATATATACTTAGTATTTTTTATTTACACATTCACAGATTGAAATCTCTACATTCTACATTGATAAATAATATACTCAAATAAAAATAAATTACAGATTTATTTGCATTATACAATTTACGTGTACACTTGCACGTAAGCACATTGATTTTATTAATGATGTAATAATATGTAATATTTTAATTTTTCTAGATATATTAAAGGGAGCTGCCTACAATAAGCAAGAAATTGTTTCTTCTGGATACCGTGGAAAAGTCATCATAGAAAACTAATTATTATACAGCGTTTCGTCTGCACCTGCAGTGACTGCAGTGAAGACTATTGCTTATGTGTGGTAGATGATTTGAGTCACAAATTATCTGCTAAGGTAAATGAAGGACAAACATTCCATAGTATTTTGTCGCATTTACATTATCTTTTGCAAAACAAGCTATTACTAACTCAATTATGTTTATTTTATAAATTTACAGGCAGGAACTATATATTTGCAAATTACCTGTACAAAATATTTCGAAAATATGAGTGCCATTGTTGGACCCGCAAGATTTCACTCTCACCATGGCTCAAACATTGAACTGTTCAACCATCGTACGACTGCAACTCGAACTTCTTCATTTGCTAATGCATTAACATTTAGTGATAAGCCTTTGGCTCCTGGAGAAATATTTCTTATTGAAATCGAAGATAATGAAATGGGCTGGAGTGGCTACATGCGAATCGGTCTAACACAAATGAATCCAAATTCAGAATTTCCACTACCGCTCTACGCTCTTCCAGATTTGGTATCTTTGGGTCCCTCCTGGCTGTTTGCTATCACCAAGACCCATAATAATCTTTACGACCAAAGAAATCCAAATTACGGACAGCTTAATAATCTAGCAGATTATGAACTAGCTGCTGAAATGGAACAATTAGGTGAAATTGGTGGGCCGATGATACCTGTCCTCTTTCCTATGCAAGATAATATGTTGAATTATCGGAGGAAACCGTCTGTTCTGATAAGTATGTTAATTTTACAAATAGCTCTCTGTCTGCTCTGCAACATATTTATGATGTCGATGGTTTACTTAAAACAGTACTAAATTCTAACAATGTATTTGTTTATTTAGAGGAAGGATCTCTAATTCGGACACCTCGAGGATTCATTAGCCAAAAAAGTTTATTGCCAACCAAATCCGCCGATAGGGACGGTTTGCTCCCTACGGACGTCGGCAGTCGTATTGGAGTCATGTATGTTCCCACTGATGGGGATAAGGCTGATATGCACTTTATCATCAACGGAGAAGACCAGGGTCCCTGTGCCAGAGAAATTCCTTACAAAAATTCTCCTCTGTATGCCGTTGTTGACGTTTATGGATCTACGAAACGAGTCAAAGTCATTCAACTTTACGGAGGTAGCTTACTTAACGTAACTTAAATCGTTATCCTACAGTTTAGCACAGTTTATGTTAAAAATCATTTTTTCTCTATAGTTGATTCTCTTCAGTCCGTTTGTCGAGATGTGATTCTACAGTCAATTCAGTTGTCAGGAATTTCAAATCTACCTTTACCTAAAACTTTGAAAGACTACTTACTATACATGTAAATGTAGAGTACCATACCTTCATAACTATTCAATTCACTGAGGTAAGGCATTTATCGACTTTTACATTATCTTTATGTATGCATACGAATTTACTTTCTATTTATGCTAAAATTGAATGTGTTCCACATTTTGCAGTGTTCAAGAATATGACCTTCAAATGAGTTTTTTTGAGTTTCCCTGTTACCATACTCTGTATTAATGAAAGTCGTCAGGAGAAAACAAGTCTTTTTTACGGTTTCAGCATGCTTCGCTGCGTTTATTGCCCGGATTGAATGAACGGCTATTTGTTTTTGTTACTCACAATCAGTAAGTCAGTTGAATGGCGATTAACATTGTTTACTTCGGCTCGACAACTTTTCTTCAGCTAAATATTTTTACGCATATAGTTCGTCGTGGTCTTGAGCAGCAACAGTGTTTGTAATACGTGTTGAATCGGTATGCTAGCATTTTAAACTCTTCTCACCGTCTTTAGCGATCAAGAGTAGACTAAAAGAAATGACTGTTATTACAATCCTGAAACACTTAATATATTAACGTAAAATATCTACCATTATTATAATTAAATGCATGTGCAGCAATTAAAAATTTCCTGTTTTCATTGATTTCCATTTATCTTGACATCCGCTCTTGTGACGTCACGTTTTCCCTTAAATATATCGGTATTTAAAATCGGTAATCCATTTTGTACGTGCACCTTAGTGCTTATACCTTATAAAACTTTAAATTCAATTTTTGAAAAGCAAACCTATTGTTAGCCAAGGACATAGCATAGCCAAAGTACAGTTAGTAAAACTGACTGATTGACTGTACTTGTGAAACTTGTCATAGCCATAACTTGTCAAAATTTTCTAATTAATTTGTAGTAGGTTAGGTTAGGTTTCCTATTTAGATAGTTCTCTCTGTTCTGTATGGTAATCTACGATGATGGGTATTAGACTATTAAGCCTACGAATTTGTTTAAAAGAAAGATAAAGATATACTCTACTTATAACATTATCTGTCAATATTTATAATTTCTTTCAAACATATTCCAGGTTCCATCTGTGCAAGCCACAATGGAGCAATTGGTAGTCTGATGTCTAATTATTAAGCTCATCGTTAAATATACATAATTATAACATATATGACAACTTAGGACAATGTATAATTGTATTGTAGTTAGCTTATCCTATTAGGCGTTGGCATGAAAGTATTAAATGGTAAATGACTCCATCCCTTCCAAATAAAGTGTATTGAGATAACAAATAGGGTAAATTATAAAGATGGGAAGGAGACGAGATTTTTCTGGCCTGGACAAATGGATTAGTTAAATATTATATGCAGTGTTCGCAATTTATTGCATAAGAATCTCTAGATCGTTGTTTATATTTGTGACGTGCGACCGAATGGTCATACAATGTTGTCTTAAGCTTAAGTATATGTCTTATGTTGTGCTGTATTTGTATCTTGCTTTTAATTACTTGTAAAATCATTTTGCAACTACGTGCTAAAACTATTGTGCAACTAAAAGATTAAGTTTCCAACAAATGAAGTTATACAAGTCAAGATAAAATCTATTCAGTAGAATATTGATTTACCTGTACAGATATTTTAGCTTCGCAGACCAGGACAAGTTCTTTGTGTATACGCAAAAACGAATCGTTAACGAGAATACGATTATAAATACTTATTACCTATACGACTTTATTTAGGTTTTTGGCATGTGAATGCAAATCTTTCCTTTTGTGTTTTTATTGAAATGTCATTATGTACAGTAGCTCGATTTACGAATTATCACCAAACTGCTGCTATGCTGTATATATTTAGTAATTGTCGTACCTGTGTGTATCGGTCCTAATCTAATCGCTGTTAATTTATTAATTAATATCTAATATATGTGCATCGGATTGTTAATGTTAATGTCGAACGCGAGTCTAGAGTTGTTATGTTATCTGTAGAATTTATTGTTGTACCCAATCGTTATGCATGTAAAAGCGAAAAGATTTATGGAATAAATAAACATGTGTGATCTACTTTGATGTTGAGTAAATCTCTTGTTCTTCCAAAGCACCTAAATAATCGCCAAAGCTCATAATTTTTACAGTTGGTTATACTGGTAATACTTTAATATGCAAACAAGTCAACCTAACCCATAAATAACTACGTGACATTTTAATTTATGCCCTTATTTAATTTCTTCGATGCTTAAATAGTAATTTAATTTAAAAGCCATATTTATTATATGATTGTGTAAAATGAAATGCTAATAAAGTGTTAGTAAATTGAAGTTCGTAGTAAATGTTTTTTTTTGATAGTCTTGTTTTATTAGAATTACTTTATTTGCAGATTTATTTATGTAGAAGACACAATTAATGTCTTTATGTAGCCTCTTTAATATTTAGCACAAGAATCATTATTTTGCTTACCATATGCATGGCAAATATTTACAGTGTACTTCTGCAATGTAAATATTTATGTCATTTAACTAATATCTTGAGATATTATACATACATACAGTACAGGTGAGTAAATAGAAACAATTAGAAGCAGTTAGTTAATAGGTATTAAGTACCGGTACCCATTATTTATAAATACTAGCTATTACGTAAAGGTAACAGGATAACAGTGTAATCAGACCAGACCAGGGTCAGAATATTAGTATACAAAAGTTAGAATTGCAAATTGCAATGTAATATTAATGATTATAGTTAGTAGTTAGTTAGAAAGACAAAGAATTCTTAAAAGTACTAATGCAAATCCAATCAGATTTAGTTAGACAGATGTTATTGTTAGTAATAAGAATTTGTAACAGATATTTTCTACTAATTTTAATTGATGCTTGTTGCTGGACTGAAATGTAAAATCGTACTCGTTGGTGTATTGTATATAAGTTTCATTTATTTATTCATTATGATAACATACTAATTATATTTAAATTCTAAGAACGTAAACGTACTGGACGTGACGTGATCTGATCTGACTGCAGCTCAGCATCACTAATTATTAAATTCAATTATATTCAATCCACACACAATTACGTAATAGCTAATGAGAACGAAGCAACACACTATTTAACTACATAATATACCTTTAAACTATAATCGTAAGCTTACAATCCACGTTATTACTAAAACAGAGCACAATTCAACTTCTTCTCAATACATTATTACTTTACGTTATATAATATCTTATAGTATCATTATACAATAAAATAGTAATCTTAGTCATATTATTAATTACAATATTATGCACTTGTCTTGTTATTTATTCTAACATATTTATTTCATTGCTGGATTGGATTTAATAACATTTTAGTGATCTGATCTATATATTTACAAAACAACACATTGTATACTCACATCCTAATCCTAATTAATTAACATACTTTATAGGTAATTAATATTAATTCCATTTCTGTATAACTAA
This sequence comes from Tomocerus mixtus, assembly GCA_034694165.1. Lineage (NCBI taxonomy): Eukaryota > Metazoa > Arthropoda > Collembola > Entomobryomorpha > Tomoceridae > Tomocerus > Tomocerus mixtus. The sequence goes on along the minus strand of JAQFYC010004646.1, from coordinate 7,699 downwards.
AAGTAAACCATTGGCTTATGTACAAGAGTAATATCATTGGGTAAAAGTATATTTGACGATGAGACAAAGAATGATGGCCTTGAGACAAGATGAAGTAAACTACATTCATATAAATCCTGCATTTCTAGTGATTTTGCTCATTAACATTATATTTTATTAGAAATTGCATTGATTTTAATTCTGGTATTGCATTACAATACCAAAAACCTCAACAACAAATGTGTTAAAAAGAAAAGCTCAGTAAAAATTGCAATATTTTGTTGTAAAATGATAATGGCTCAATGTAGTGCGATGTAAATTTGTCAATCTTTGTCATTTAGGCCCTCTCATTCTCTTAACATCATTAAATATGGGTTCCTACTTAAACAACTTACGAAATACAATATAATTAACGTTTGAGTACAAATATCCGCTTAATCCACATTCCACATACATCTATCTACCACACAGTACACAGTAAACCAAAACATTTAAAATAATAATACAATACATAGATGAGTGATTGGCTGACTATTATTTATAATAACTATACTTGTTCTCTGTAGCTACACAAATTACAATAAATGTATCTATTAATTAAACTAAGGATTAAGTAGCTATAATGATACCAGCATAACTAAGCCATGTAATGTAATATAATGAATGTATAAGCCACCATTTTGGCAGTTACAGAATTCAATTCACTTAAAGCTGGTATCCATATAATTCTAAAACAATTTACACTTTTCACATTAAATAATGTACTAACTACCTTAAACAATGCATTTTCGTATTATTTTCGTAATTACTTACGTATTCTGCATTATAATGTATTAATTGTATTGTAATTGTAATGTAAACGTAAATATACATGTCTAACTTGTAATTACGCAATGTAACCCATTTATAATTATGTAAAACCATAATAATTATCATCCAATCAATCAAACTCCAATATAACATCACAACACTAAAACAAAAGACTCCAGTTACAATTTCATGCAAACTTTTTACACAATAGAAATATTTCACAAACATACATTATTATCTCGTCACGTTATATCCCATTAAACTAACTAATAGCCTTACTCAACTAATTTGTACAATATATTATAGATACATTTGCTAATTTTACAAGAGAAGTACTAAAAAGAGCTGCTAAATGGCAAAATTTCACTTTTGATCCCCTTATTTGTAGAATAATGATGTAAAACCCCAATTAGTGGAAGTTTTCCATGAAAATTGTACAAATAATGGGATAAGAGTAAGTTTGAGATTGGCAAGCATCTACAGAAAGTGCTCCTCGTTCATTTGAGTATGTGTATGTCGGTGTGGTGTGTATTTTCACTCTAAAACTAAACTAAAACTACATAATTTAACAATATAACTTAAAAGTTATACATATTTGTTAAACTAATGTTAAAAATATTTTACTGAAATCCTATAGAACAATATAGACCCACAAAAAACGTAATATATTTAACTTAAATCTCTACCTATTAAAGAGAAAAACTTTTTGAGCTGAAGTTTTTTAAGTATGGACACATTTAACACATTGATATTTACATAAAAGATATATTATTACGTAGCTATATAAAGTTCTGAGAGATTCTCTTGGCTTGCTTGGCTTGGCATTTAATATTTACATTTACTGAGTGAGAGTGAGGCTCAAAGTTCAAAAGATAAATATTTCTGGCTCAGAATACTAATATTGTTGTAATGAGATTTGAAATACTGTGTTGTAGCTTCAGTATGAACAAAGATAAAAATGTTAACGTTTCCTGTCCTGTCCTCACTATGTTATTGTTGCAATATTTGTTGTTTTGTCAGTACTAATGATAAGGCAAAGGGTATATTTTATTTACATAGAGATTTGCGTTTTAGTTTGCTAAAAGCTCGATATTACGAAAATGACATTACAATTAGTGTCTTAGTAAAAATGTGAGAAAATTGAAAGACTCGAAATTTGAATTGAATTTAAATGAATTATAAGGTGAGTTGGTTTGGTTTTGATGTAAACTGGAGTAGGGATTAACTAACTAATCCTTTGTAAGTATAGTTAATCTTTATAATTATTAAAGTTTACATTTTAAATAGAGTACTATTTCATTTCAACTTCAAACAAAAGTACAAGCTCATGATTCAGAGATATTTGGAATGTGTTCATTGGATCACAGAAAATTCTAAACTACTTAAGTACCTAATCCTAATTATTATATTATAAGTAATAGATGCTCTTTCGATAATTCTCACTTATGTACTTAGTTTAAGTAAAATGTAAATAAAGGTAAAACTATTTGTGTCATTACAAATATAATACACATAATAAAATATTTACATACTCCTTAAAGTAATTACTTTTCTTAGAATTTCAGAAAATAATTGCCTACAGGAGATGATAAAACTGTACAATGTTAATGGATATGTATATTTCTTGGAGCGTGATCTCATGTCATCACAAAGAGACAGCACCGAATGACATGGTGATATTTTGGAAGTGAATTCCATGAGTACAGGTCATGAGATGAGCATTTTTCGTTATTTTGAGTTCATTTGTTTTCTGCAATGCAACTGCATCTCTCACTAAATGATAATTTATCTAATCTAAGCATTCTACCTACATAAATAACATATACATAGCAATTCATACTCACCTTAACAATATTTTAACTCTTAAAAATTAACTTAAACAAACTAATTCAGCTACAATTACAAATGATACAAAAATTGGCACAGGTGGCTCCGTATGCTTTCCCACATACACACATTACAACAGTATTCTAAATAAGTACATACAATTCCTTTGCTTACCTTACATAATTAAATATATAACGTAGGTAGTACTTACAATACAAGTATACATTTTCTACAAAGTATTTAAATTCTAGCTTAACTTAACTAAAAACAACAAAATATTCTACAATTAAGATTTACATTACACTGATTTGATTGTTGGATACGAACGAGCGAAGAACGGGAAGCACACATTCAGCTAATTTATTTGTTTGGCTTGACTTGCTTTGCTTTTGCTTGGCTGGACTGGAATTTTTCGAATTATTTCATGGAGAAGACGACCTCGCAATGGATAACATTAGATTTAGGTTCCATGGTCCTGCCATGGTTTAACTTCCATGATTTTTGGCTTGTACTTTGATGAAAGAAGGTAATTAATTTTTCCCTGGACCTGTCTTGTCTTGTCTTGCCTTAATGCTTAAATTCATCTTCTCTTCTTTTAAGTCGTCCTTCTAATTAATTTACTATTGCGTTGTGTTCTATTGTATTGAAGAATGTGACTGATACAGATAGTACATCATATTATAAGGTAAGTAGATAAGTAGAGTGGGAACGTAGAAGGTAGTAGGTACATTCTCCTTTAATAAATCCTTAAATTAACTTTAACTTTAACTTCCTCCTAGTTTTAGCGAGACTCATGTTTGGTGCATCTCCAGAAACTCGGATAAGGTCACATCGTACGCGTCTTCATTCTCCGAAGGTTTCAGTTCTAGCAGGAAACTATCCTCGTGGCAGTAATGTTTTAGCATCTCATCGTCAATTTTTGCTACAAGACTGCAAAACAAAAGAAAAAACGTTTCTTTATTAAAGATCACAAATTTTAATCGCAATAAATCAATTATAAGCAAAGGTTTACTAATATTTCTGGAGCAATGACCCGTGGCAAACACAAGTATGCGTTTTTTTTTATTTTGCAAGCTTTTGCAAGGTGTAAACTAAACACTCAATGAAATGGTATACATATACAATAATCCTAATGCCTAGACATGCAAAATTCACATGCATCAAAACAGTTCGCACAACATGCTAGCATCATACCATAGCATACGTACTAACATAAAATAAAATGTATTTAGGTACATATATTCTGATTCATATTATTTGCATGTTAGTTGATATTTTATTATGCCCAAGTGAGTCTGCCACTTTTTAGATGAAAAATGCAAACGGAGCTGCCTGAAATGATGTTGCCCCTAACCTAACCAACCTTCTTGACTTGACTTATCTTTATGATGGAGATAGAACCGAGTCTGAAGCCAATCCTTCTTTATTGTATCTATTTCATTTACAAGATCCTTGCCTTCTCTCCAATTCGAAATACTTAACTACTTAAGCATTCTTTTTACTAACTAACGCAATGCAATGCACATTATAATTCAATTCAATGCTTCACAGATTCAAACGTGCAAACCATTGTCATGTAAGCTGTAGAGATAGCAATCTAACGATAAGATGAGTCTTGTAAGTTTATTCAGCAAAAATTCTAAGTCTTCCTTGTAATATTAATTCAAATCATACAGTATAACCAACAAAATAACAACAATTGACCATTATAAGTTGAATTGACTTTGTTATTCATATCATATCATGATTACTAATATAAAGTCATACAAGACAGAAGGATGACTGACTGGTTCATTTCTTATATATTATAGTATACCTTAACAATCAATTGTGCTTTCAAGACTAATCTCTTTTCTTAATAAAAATCAGAGAAACTGGCTCATTCACTTCTAGACTCTTAATCGACTTAACTAACACTAACACTAACACTAACGTATGCCTGTTATAATAAACATGGAAAATGACGAACGTAACATAACGACTGCACTAGCCTGCCAATAACTAAAGTACAGAAACTACAGATAGAGAACAACTCTACTAGAAAAACTGATTAGCCTTTCATTTCATTCATTGTATATGTATATCTATTCTGCATGTAATGTAGTACTATTTTTTATGATTACAATTGCCCAATCAAATGTAAATTCAATACTGTAATGCAATGTAATGTAAGTAACTAATCTCCAATATTTACATGAAGTCAATGCAAGAATATCAAATTTGAGATGACGAAGTTCTTAAAGCTTATTAAGCGGATTTACATTTTTCATTCTAGTTACTTGTGTATGTACAGTACAGTACAACACAGTACAGTAGTTAATCTATTAATATTTAGGCAACATTCTGCGAGTTTAGCAACAATTAAGATTCAATGATCCAATAAATTGAAAACATGTAAACACAAATTGCACGTTTGGAGCTAACGATTAGTTCGATGTACGAAGGTGTTTAGGTAGCAAAAAATTAAATAAATGCGATTGATATCAATTAAATCTTCAAGATTGAACATTAAAGGTAAAGGTACATGCTATATGGCATGACTAGCTTTGATTTGAATTAAATTTTCATTTGTTCAGTATTCAATCCATATAAAAGTGTGAAATTGCTAGCCTTGCCTATGCAAATGATCATCACAAATGAACAAAGTCTGAAAAGTTGATTGTTTTTAATTTTTCAAATTGTAAAATGCAATCATCGTAGTGTACTATAGTGTATATCATTATAATTCTACTCTACTTACTTAAAGTTTGCGTTATTATCTCAATCAAACATTATGCTAGGTACCTAAGCACACCTGAAGATAATTTTCCAGTATAATATTTAGTATTTGCATGAAGAAAGTATAATACGTACGTATTATAACGAAATATTATGTAGCTTAAATTCAATTTACTGTCTCAGCACACTAATTGCCCTCCCAAACGAAAGGAACGAACCTTTTTCTTTCGTGTAATGTAACAGATAGCTATTAAAGTCTATTAAAGATTTGGGTATATTTTGATTTGATTTAAATATCTATATAAATGAAATGAAGTCTATCAGTCTATCAGTCTATCCTCAGTCTAAGGTATAAGGTAAGGAATGAAGACTAGCCTACATACATAATATTTAATATAGAGAATTATTTAGTCTGCTGGCTTGGTTTGGCTTGGCTTGGTTCTGGCATGAAAACAAAATAACATTTGCAAATCGAGGCGAGAATCATGCCAGAAGAACAGCCAGACAGGTAGAATGTTAAATGAAACTCCTACTGTCCACTCGCTAATAGCGATCCACCCACCCTTTAATGATTTTCCCTAAAGAATTAATTACAGGAGCCTAAATGCAATTAATATTGGCAATCTCACCTCACAAGTCTCTTTTATGCGTACAATTTCTCACAATATTTATGCATATGCATGTAATATGTAAAGTTTCTTGTGTGTATACAATTTACATTTCAAATATTCAAAATGCCAAAGCCAAACTAACAGTTTGTGATGGAATTGAATTGCGGTAGCCAAAACCAAGCCAAGCCAACATCAACATCAAAATGAGTGAAGCCCATAGTCATCAGGAGATTGAAGTTTGAAGTTTTTCAGTTTGAACAATTGAAGTGAGGTAGACCAAACCAAATAGAGTGATTTTGCTACTCAAAATTCAAATCATGAAATTCTAGAATAGCGTATGCCGTATTGCTTTATTAACTTTTTGGTTTAGCATTCCATTTTCCTGTTAATTAGCATATTGAATATTGACTATAGGACAGGATTGCATTTTACATTCCGCTACAATAGTTTTCTTGGAATTTCTTCCGATAATAAATGCATGCATGCGTGTATCAAATCTATTAATATTGTATTTACTATGTATTTTATATAATAATACGCTAAATGAACATGTACAATGTACATGCATTATTACATATATTTGTATGAAGAATATGACAGACTGCACAATAAGTAAACTGTAAACAGTGTTTCCTAGTTATCACTCATTAAATAAATATTATGTAAATTAGTCCCATGCAAAATTAAAATCATATACATCGACTGTTACATATAAATTATTATGAAAAGGTAAATTACTTATATGGAGATATCTGTAGCAGAAATTATTTTTAGAGAAAATTTTTTTGGCAGTTGGATTAAAAGATTGATACTCACCCTTTGGAATTCCTTCTGAAGAGATTCTTGACAGAACCCATGGAAATCTTGTACTTGTCTTCAAGCTGTAAGGAAAGAAATAAAGAAACTAATTATAGAATTTTTATTACTTAAAATTGATAGTGATACACTTATTTCATTAAAAATAAATTACATATTATACGCGCATAAATTGTTAGCAAAAAAGTGATGCACTTAAAAATAAATTGCAAAAACGTACAGCGGATAGAAGCCCGAGTGTCGTTGGCGGGACGAGATGTAAAGGCGTGAAAGCTTCTTCAGGCTCTTGTCTTACGAATAGCATGAGACGCTCAGAAGCCGGAGGGATGAGTCTCATTCGTTTGATGGACGGAGAATTGAAAACGCTGTCGTTGGACACACCGTTCGGCTCCAGAACCCCCACAACTGTACCGCCGTCCTTCTTCTCACTACAAAACCAAACAACAATAGAGTAACAATCATAAATCATCTTCTGCATGACAATCTCATCACTCCACTTGATTCGACTAGCCAACTAGCCAACTATCCATCCCCAGCCCATACTATACATAAAGTACATACATTTAGATTCTAAATTCATAACTCTACCCTTCTCTCACATCCTCATACTCTTTTAATACACTTACATGCACTAGTACATGAACATCATCGTTTCTTGTATGTATTTAGTAGTACATAAATACAAATTCAACCAATACACTTCCATTTCCATACAAGACAAGATAATAATGACACACAGTATGGTACACATAAAGGAAACACTACATAAGGAACTATTTCTAAACTAATCCTAATTCGTATTCCTATACAGGATACACGCCTTTAAATCTTTGAGCTATTGTATTACACGGATAGATTCCAGGAGATAAGTCATTAATAAAAGTCATAACAAACAATAGAACTCTCGAAGAGTCTCCTTACTCCTTCCATCTGTTTGG
>JAQFYC010004645.1:0-16513 GCA_034694165.1 Tomocerus mixtus | reverse complement strand
AAAACGAATGATTTTATTGTATTTTTGTGTTAAGTAATTTTCGCAGCTTACATAACGTTTATAGTTTTTGTAATTTTTGTAATTTATTGACAACTCGTAATTTGTGAAAACCTTGTGACTTTTTTTACAAAGGGTGGGGTCAGATCTTTTCTGCAAAAGTAGTGCAGTGTGTGGTGTGGTGTAGTTTTCTATTGAAAACTGTAGTACTAATATAATGGTAAAGGGAAAACATAAAATAAAGGAGGATGCGGTGTTGGCTGTCTCTCTGCCTTGCTGCTGTCGTGTATTCTATTGTTTTGGTTTGTCTTTAGTTCCCAAGCTTTTGGCTTTATTGTTCTTGTAGCTGTAGTACAGATAGTAAAAGGCAGGCAGGCTAAGGCTACCTAATGTACATTACGACAGACATGTTTCTAGTCTCTAGCACGAGGGACACGGACACGAGGACACAGCAGTCGAGGCAAGACGAGACACCACACGACCTATATAAAAATTGTGTATCGTTATAACTTGTAGGTATTTGGGAAGAATAGTTGGAGTTGTGTCCGTAAAACACAGTGAGTGAGTGAGTGAGAGGTCCTTAAGGACATCTTTGTCCTCTATAGTTTATTGTTGACTACAGATATACTGTACATGTATATCTGTATATATTGAAGATGAAGAGATTGGAATTGAATCGTAGGTTGTAGGTACTTAGTTAGAGATGCGGATGGGAGAAAGTCAGCGGAACCGACGGCAAGCACATATTTAAGACAGAGCAGAAAACATTAGTTTTATTTTCTTTTATGTTGCATTACTTATACTACTACACATTCAATATGTAGTACACTGCAATGTATGGTGGTATGGTATGGGATATATGGAAAGACTTTGCATATAAGTAAAGTAAACTCATAGACTATTTGAATGATATAAGTTATAGTGTAGACAGTGTAGAGTATATATGTACATTACATGGAGAAATAAGGGGACACATACCTATAGATGTGGATAGAGGGATAGAGAATCAACAACTCTTCTTCTTTTTCCTGTACTTCTCTTTTTATTGGACTCTTTAAGGAGAAAAGCTTTAGATTTGTTCTTTTTCCGTTTCATTGCATTGCATCATCGCCTTTTGTCTCTTTACTCTTTACCGTCCTGTCCTGACTTTCCCTTGCCTTATAGTCATAGGCATCTTTTTCTTATAAAAGTAATCCTTATATCTCCACATATACTTAGCAAACGTATATTTATATTCTATATAGATATTCCTACATAGACATCCAGTTTATAATGTCTTCCGTTTGTCTTCTAGTTGTGTTATGCTAGCAGAGTCTACAGTGTTATATTTTTATACTGTTAGATGCAAGTGGAAACTTTTCAGTTCTCTGGTGACTTTTCTAGGTTGTCTTGGCTATCTTACCTCAAACTCTCACCTAACTCGTTCCTTGTCCATTTAAATCTAGAGATTTGCCGTTACGTATGAACATACGGATAACGTGTGCTTACTTTCACTGGGCATGCTATTGTAGCACTACAGTGATGAAATGGTTAGCATTTGTGTTAAGAAGGCGTTTGTATATGCTCAGACACATTGCGACTGCTGATTTATTTAAGTTAGACCACAGATTGTGTAAAACTTATACAGATTTATGTAATTAGTCTAATTTTTGCTAAAATGTTTTGTAGAATAGCATACCACATAATTTCCAATTATATTTCTTGATCAAGGTAGTACAATTTTGAAAATGCGAGTACATACGAGTGTATAATTTATTCCGGTTTTCTTATTATTTAGTAACTATACCAGTTTTCCATATAATCTTTGTTTTATTTTATATATTAATGTATGTACTTACTAATAATTTTTCTCTATGTATTTGCAGACCAACGGCAAAAGTCTAAAGCGGGGAGCAGTAGCTGCTGTGCAGGGTGCTGTATTTTATAATGGATTCCTTGTCTTGAACTGAAAACTGGTGGAAAGTGAACCCTGTAACTACTATATACATACATACATACTTATACATACAATAGTACATACATACTATACAATACAAACATAATGAGCATACCATAAACCAAACCAACCAACCAATATAAATAAATAATTAACACACAACAGACAGATGCGGAACAGAACAGAACAAATCGACATTATTCCATTCTCTAACTTATTCTCTTCTCATCTGACACAATCCACGTCCATCTCAAAATCCATCTCCACCCCCGCATCGATTCTTCAATAATCAAAAGCAATTCAAACACAATTTTACACACACTTTCACATCAAATTCAAATCCTCCCGTAAATATTATTTATTTTATAAGTCATGCATACAATCTGTAAGTGAAACGAAATCAAATAAAAAATCAAGTCACCTTTAACAAATGCACGGCGAGATATGACAGCCAAAACGACGACGTCACATCAAGCAAGAAAATCTAATCTAATCCAGTTACCTAACCTTCATTACATAAATAGGATTAAAAAATTCGTCGCCCCTCGCCCAAGAAATAAATGCAATGCAAGTCCAACTATTTACACTTAAAAATATGTCAGCCTCAACGTCAGGGGAAATATCTTGTAACTGTAATACACTTAAGTACGTAGATAGGACGAGCTACTCTCCTAAGCATCTACACTGTACTATCTGTAATTACATAATTTCTTTACGAGTATTTATTTGAGGTAATAATTAATTTTGTCAAGCCAGTTCGTATTTTTACATAACCGATTGTAATCCCTAGACTAGCTTATATATTTTACATTGATTGTATTCTTTGTTCATTTTCTATTCGAGTAATTATAATCTTTATCCATATTTTGACAATCTTTTTTCAAATCTGATGTGATGTATGTGGATGGAATGGAATTGCGAAAAGATATAAATATTATCATAACGAGACTGGCCTTCTTTTCTTTCCTTAAATTAATAATACACAAATAAATGGAACATCAAAAATTGTTTTAAAAAAGATAAATATTTGATTTGTAGTTTGTGTTTAAATGGGATTCTTATATTTTTTGCTACAAATACTGAAAATGAGACTCTAAATTGTCAAATTAAACGAGTCAAGTCATTCAAGAGAATTGTCTCGAATCTCAATTTAAACTAGTTTATGTTCTAAGAATTTGTTTTCATTATTCACTTTCCTACTTATATTCCCCGAAAAGCAAAAAACGTCTGTAACAGGATATTTAGAATTAGCATTAGATGATGGAAGAATGTGAAAGAAATATGTAGAGTTGTCATATGGAATCGATAGCATTATTATTATAAAAAGAGACAAAGAAAGGGTAAAACTTCGATTTGTTTTGCAGAATTTTGAGATAAATGACAAAAAAGTAGATCAACATCCGCATAATTTCCCCTGTCGTGTTTTTAACGCGTAATAACAATGTATTTTCAATGCAATGCCATAGCAGACTAAACTACAATTACAATACACTAAAAACAAACAAGAGCACTCCTCAACTGCGTTAGTTACCGATTATTTATAAAAAGTATGGAGTGAAGTCAATTTTTAATACTAATCTAACGTGGCACAATCATCTGATCTGAAATATAGATTTAAGTTTCCCCTTTACTTAGATTTTAATAATAATTTCCTTTCTTGTTCAAATTTCTTAGACTAAATACTACAATAGCTTAATAGTTTTTAATTTTACCTTTTACTATCTTATTATGTAGTATGTTATATTATTTGGTATACTGCATGTACTGTATTATTGTATAATGTACTGTACTGTTCTGCAAGTTGTAAATAGTCCACCTATTACCTATATACCTTTACGTAATTATTGTATCTTATTATTAGAGTAGGTAGTAGATAATAAGTAACCAAACCATGTATGTATAGTATATATGAATATTATAATAATTAATTAATGATAAAACATTGTCGTACTGTCGTCAAGTAACGTACTGTGTCGTCACGTCTCGTCTCGTTTGTGAGTAATGTGGATAATACGAATATACATAATTGATTGGTCATTCTCATGTCAATTTGTCAATGTCAATTCTCAATTGTCATGTCTGCGTCATTATGATAAACTTTTCGCTAAAACATTACTACCCTGTGTATAAATCATAAAAATGGAACTGTAACTGCAACTGCGCTAAATATATATACGTATATATAATAACTATGTATAATATAAATATAAATATATTGCTACTACTGATACATACATAAATATGTAGATGATAGAAAAAAAGTGAAATGTAACTATTAAACTTATACAAGTACACAATTGTAAATTATAAGTAAATAATTAAATGTTAAATGTAAATACATATTATAATATGATATAAAATACCATACCATACCATAAAAAGGAGGAACAGTGAACTGCTGAAAAAACTGTACTGTAATGTAAATTATGTAATTCATGGATAATAATTAAATAACTTAAAACATACATAAATACATATAAGTACTGTATACTACGTCACTAATTAAACTTCAACGTCAACAACACTACCTAAGTGAATACATTTTCTTCAACAAAATCAAACCCACAATCTAGTTAATTTAATTATGTTAATTCTACATCGGTTTTTAGCATACTGAAGCGTTCATACTGTTATTATTATTGTTAAATACTTTGTGCGAGTACAATTTATCTGTGTATGTGGATGTATTGGTAGAAAACCAAATGTAATTTAATGTCCAATCATTTTTATACTTCCTGGCTATTTTTATCCTCTTTTTTAGTAGTTTCATTCTCATTCGTTCGACATTAATTAGCAGATCTGAATTAAGAGAAAGCTGTTCTGTTTTTTGAGCTTACGAATTTTTGAATCGGAAAGGAAATCATTTTTTGGTAGGCACTAGTGTTCTTTATAATTATATCTGTAGTACACAGATCACGGGAATTATTTAGCTAAAAATATTTATAACCAGAAGAAAGTGGTAATTGTGTCTAAAAAATGAAACTTACGCTTCATAAAAATGTACACAATATTGGAAATGAAGGGAAACCTACAATTTAAACATATTTCGCTCGAAAGGTGTGGAAATATAAAAATCAATTGGATAATTATTATGAGGATAGATAAATTAGGAGGCTAAATAATTAAGAATTTGAATTGTACAACATGATAATATTTTTCTCTACTCTTAACTCAAGAATCCAATCAGAGCGAGTCGTATCGTATCACTTCCCATAGATTACGTAAATATTGTACTAAGCTATATACTAACTAAATATGAATATGTACAATACAAATAAGTTGAAGAGAATGAGAGTGTTAGCTATAATACACGACATTACATTTAATACACAGATGTTTAATTAGATATGTAATGTATGATTATAAAAACGCAGGAGTTTAAGCCATAAATAGTCAAAATGACAGAATATCTAATTTAAGACAAATTTAAATTATCAGATTAGATGAAAATATGCGAAATACACCATGAATCGAAAAATGATTTTAAAATTAGGAAAATTAGTTGATTTTTGAATTCTAAGAATTATAAATTATAACCAAAAACATGGAAATGCTTCAGAGATGCGAAAAAGTTGGCAGAAGAGACAGAACTAGTTTTATTCTCGGTAATTGGAATTTATAAAAAGAATTTCCTGTGGACTAATTTACATACATAATAAATAAATACCTAGTAGGAAATTCTCTGCCTCCATATCAAAAATATCAAAAGCCTACTCACACTACACTTTACTCATAAACAAGAATCTCTTTTAAAATTAAACATTACATACCTACATACACTAAGAATAAAAAGGCTTCCTCCAACAAACCTTTTGGTTTGATGAAGCCCAGTCGAAATTAATTTTTAATCTACAGATCTACTTATAAGGAATTAAAAAACTTACGCGCAGTAAAGTAAAGTATTTTCAAAATCTGTATCAGAAATCAAAATTAAATAGAGGAATCAATTTCAAAATGCTATTGTATTGATTGAAACGAAATTGGATTGGATATTGTTACAGAAATATAATACATACATAGATAGATAGGTAATACGTACATAATAGTCCATTTCTCGTTCTCTAGTACTTACCAGACCACAAGAGAGAAACAATCATCTGATAAATTAACAAATAAATATTATGTAGCTACCTACATTACACAAACACTAAGGTAAATAAATATTTACAATCTCTGCTAACGAGTGAACTAGTTAAGTTATTATATTATTATACTTGTTATAGATTAAATTTAATTAATTAGCTAGTTAGTTAGAGGGGGGAAGGAAAGATTTGCTACACGATAAAAGTGTACGCAGTGACAACCATATTGGTTAAATCTGTAAATAAAATAATTATAAGTAAGTTAATAAATTATACAATTATTGCAGTGCAGTCTAGCTAAGTATCAGTATGTGAGGTGAGGATTACATAATAATAATATTATATTTTATACTATACAGTACAGTATGTAAGTAAAACTACCGTACAGACTACAGGCTAATACATTAATTAAATAAGATAGGTATCTAGGTGGTTATTGTATTAACTAACGTAAAAGTTCGTTTAGTTTCAGTTTATGAAATATTTTTCTTCATTTTTCAATTTTAGTTTAGATTTTTCTTTCTTCTACGTTTTTATAAGTTTTCCCAAGGAAGGCTTTCCAAATTAGCAAAGTGTTGGCTTGTATTTGTATTTTGTATCCTACATATATAAAATTTAAGCCAAACACTCTTTCTCAGTTCAAACTTAAATCTTTAAACTACTTACAAGAATTTATTTGTTATTTTTGAGCTAAAATTTCACTTTTTTGTTGATGGCTATCGACTCGAATGTTCCATGATGAAAATACTGGCACATATTTAGTAAATAGTTTACCGTGATGCTTTCTGTTTTGTTGTATAGGTACAATTTCTTTAATGTGATTTTTTAGTTTATATTTTGTAGAAGGAGTAGCTTAGCTGTAGGCTGTAGGATTTTGGTTTAGGTAGTAGTTTTAGCATTTATTTGGAATTAATTGGCCCCATTCTTTCGTTAATATTTTGCAAAAGTATCAAAAATATAATTCTAAGGGGATATTTATTATTTATTATCCTTATATAATAGCAGAATAGCATAGGTAAGTAGTAAGTAGGTATGTTTACGCATTTAAGACAGCCTGCAACATTTTCAACGCGTGTTTATGTATGTTCTTCGTTTGTGGATTGAATTCAGTAATATCAACTCGTTCGTTCGTATTATTTTCTATTTAAGTATAAGTAAGGAATGTATTTGACAACTGTATTGTATATTGTATATTATGTGCAATTATTAGCAAGATGATTTACTTTTAGGCGTAGATAAATAGATCAGGTATTGTGTGATGTTATTTTAGGAAATTAATTACCTATTTTTGTTGGAAGTGTCCTACTCGTAAATATAAGTACCTACAGTACTACACAAACCAGGCCAATACTAATTAATAGAAGTAAGTCCAAAAAACTACCAGTTTTCGCAACAATCTTTATCTCCATTATTTCCTGTCGGATTATTTTCGATCTCCAGATTTAACTATTTAACTATTGGTATTTAAAAAGTAAAAATAATAAGTGTGGTAGTAAGTGAGGGTGAATGTTGTTTCGCCAGTTTGAGGATGCTTTTCTGCTTGTTGACTTGATATCTCAGTAGCATAATTATTATTAATTGTATTAGCATCAAGTTACTAAACATGTAGCTCAGGTTTTGCAGTTTTTTAGATAGATAGCTAATTGTTTTCCTTGTAATTTGATTTCATTATAGCAATAGCGTCATCCCGTGGGTAAAATTTCATCTCGATATAGTTTACAGAATTTGTGGATAATGTTATTGTAGTTACTTTCTTGAACTTTCTGTTTGCATTAAATTGTTGCTATACAGCGATAGCTTAGAAAATATAGTACAGTTGTAAAATACCTACACGTACACTAAATAACATTAAAAATGCAAAGATAGATTGGTGAGCTAAGGTAAAAGCTGTTGATATAGACAATGCAAATCAAATCTCAGAATTATGGATACAGAGAATGGTACAGTTAGTATTACTATTTACTATTGGATTTTGATTGAATACGGAAAGTGAAGGAAGTCAGGAGGAATATAAGTTACATAGAGAATTGTAAATAGTTTGCATACGGATACCTAAAGTAAGTCAAGTTAAAAGCTTCTTAAAACTGCGGTATTTTGTATTCCTTTGTATTTCAATACAATGTAGTGATTTTCGTTCTGTACTAAGAAAATGAATTCTGTATTTTGCCAAAATATCTCCGTAATTATCATTCTTTCTGCTAAATTACTGCATTTTTACCTCCCAATGTTGCTGCAGTTGCATTTAATTATGAACAAACCCGTATTGGTTGAAAGTTCATTCATATTTCTTAACTACCCATTCAAAAACGTTTATTTATTATCATTATCATTAAAGCTTTGCTATCCGTGTATTAGAATATTTAAAAAATTCCCTTTGTTGTTGCAGCGACTACTGTACGCATGCAATTTCATTTCAGTATTTATATCATTGTCCCGTACTACTTACTTAATATTATGTATTATTTCTTTGTGCTTGTAGATACATAAATCGGAATTTATGATCAATAGCAATATAATAGCAAGCTAAATGTGACTTGTGGGATTGCGGCGCAAAGGAAGGGAGTCAAAAGTTGCACATGAACGAAAAGGACCTTATGAGATGATGATTTTTCCTTTAATTAGCATAATGTATCTAGAGTGAATGAGTAGATTGTACCTATAGCTATTTAATATTTAAAATTTTAAATATCTACATACACCAGGAGAATAAATGGAAATTGTCATTTTTTAATAAGGCTTTAGCTTTAGTATACAACATACGCCACTATATTATTAGGACGTTACAAATAACATACCTCTCTATACCAAATTAAAATGAAAATTGCCACCAACGCTATAAATATGGTTTAAAAACACAGGGACTGTCTGTCATGTCATTGTCATTTAAGAAAATTAGAATGAAAAGTTCAGTTTGAGGAGAAGAGAGCCAAGCCATATGAATAAATATATTATTATTATAAATAATATGAATGTGAATGAAACTGCACTCCACTAAACTAAAGATAACTACTTGCGATCTCTTTTTGACGAACCCTTGACCTTCCTGCCCGCCCCGCCCCGATTTTACCAAACAATATAAAATACCCCCAACCCCCACCTGCAAGTTGCATAAGTGACTCGATCTTCTAAATAAATTTGATATACCTACTACCTGTATGGAACCTACCACCTACCTATTATGTATAATTACTAAATATATACTTGCTCCTCATCCAACAACCTCCATACTTAAATATTGAATTACAGTTAAGGATGTATATATTATAATGCTATATAAGTATATAATTATGAATTACTTAGTCATCTTATTATATTAAATACTACACACAGCAAAGGAACACTTATTACAAGCAAATCTAGAAGGAAGCCGCTAAAATATTGTACTAAAAGCTAAATACAACTAAATAAAGAAGATATCTGTATAACTACAGAAATATATTATCTAAGTTATGTAATGTAATGAACCTACGCCTACAAAAGTTGCAACCATATACATACAATACAGTTATTTAACTTAAGTAAGGTAAAGTTTATGCTCCGCGTCGATGTAATGTAATGTATGTATCTATATATATGGTAATGTATTCTAATTGCATGTAATCATACCGTAAATATGTTTAAATATTTAGATAAGAAGACTAATTAAGATGTGAATGTAACTGTAAATGATGAACTCCGTGTATCCATCAATGACGTCTAACTCAATAAATAAATCGTCTACAAAATAATTATGATGATCATCTGTGACTTAATTTATTCGCATTTATCTAATAAAATATACTTGGAACCAATTTTAGACAAGACAAGACATGAGTGTATTTACTTTAGTATGTCGGATTAAAGGGATTGTACCATATCGCATTTTCTACAGACTCAGTTTCAGTAAACGGATACCACTGGGATGATGGCGTAAGACACCTACGAAATCAATACTGGCATGATGGCGTAAGACGTGTCCACATTCCATAAGATGGTCCACATGCCGACTTCGTGATATACTGAAATCTGGTCCGCTTAGCCTTCCTCGTCCACTTCTTCACGCAGGTTGAAAATTGGGGGTCGTTGAGCTAACCTCATAAATTGTAGTTGCATTAAAGGGTTAGGATCTATCACCGGCATTAAATTTTTATATGTAAACTGAACTGGAGCACAGTTGCAGTTGCAGGTCGCAGATTTTGACTTCTGGTAATCACCCGACCTGTCCGTCTTGGTAAAACGGGATTTTCTCCGCAAAATGTTTGCGACAGGTTCATCTGAGAGATACTGGAGAATGTTGGACATGCAGAAATGTCAAGGTAATCCAGAGCCATTACGAATTCTGAACCTGAAAGGTATAATATGGCGTGTAGAATTAAGTTACGTTACAATTACAATTGAATCTGAAGCACAAAAGAAATATATTTTAGGCATTATTATGAGTGCACTGATACTCTCTGCTGACATACACTGCACTAAATACCCTTCAAAAGGAAGCATCGGCATCGGCAAAATAAGTACCTACGTAAACCGTAATAGGCATAATATTCATATAAGCCCCAGCCCACAGTCTCCATGTAGACCTTAAAAAGCATTTATTGCTAATTCTAAAAGCTTTAGAGCAGGTACGGCTTTGGATTTATTTTACGATTTCTCGTTCTCGACATAGAAATACATAAATGAATGACACAGTGCAGTAGAAGTTGTCCTTTTGCTTGCATTGTACATAAGTTGTAACAAAAATGTTAATTGTGTGTTCCCTTATCAGTATCAGTAAAGTATAAGCTTATCTCATGTATTATTATCATATCAACATCGCGATACAACAGTAGCAGAGTAGCAGAGCCTATTACTTGAGTATTTACATTTACAATTGAATATTATTATATTAGTTTTGGAACATTGTATAATTGTATATTGTATCTTGTCTGTTCTACAATATTTTGGAAGGTATTTAATAGCTCGAGGCTTGGCTTGTGTTTCATGTCCATCGTTCATGTATTTGTATGTTCACAAAACATAACATAACATAATAATAATAAGCGGCTGCGGCTGGAAACGCATATAATAAAGCAGACCCAAAGCCTAGCCAAGGCAAGGAGAGATAATTAACATAGCTTTCAGTAAACAATTCATTTACATAGAAAAGCAAGAAATAATTTATGTCCACAGCTTGGCTTTGGCTTTGCTAAGTACTTCACTTTTTCCAGCTCCAACTCTCGGTAGCTAATTATAAATAATGTTTAGTAGTGGTTTTGACTCGGTCGGAAGTTATCAAGACTTTTCTGCTCTGTGTCTGTGGACGTGGACGGTGGACCTGTTGACGGGGGCCTAAGGACTTGACTGCAGCAAGGACAAAGACCACCGCCAACCGCGACAAGGGTTCCCGAAAACGGAGACAGATTTTGAAAATTGTAGGGAAGACATATAATGGCCCAAGTCGTCAGGGCTGAAGCAGACAGTACGATCGTAATCCCGCACGATAATTATTATTACTCTCCCCCGCAACCAGCACCTTCAGACACGATTTTTGGTGAATTCAAGATTTTTTCTCTTCTTGGAAAAGGAGCTTTCAATGAGGCCTATCTTGGAGTTCATCTCTACTCAAAACAGGTAATTAATTAACAGACTTCAGTAATTATATTGATATTTTGTAATTAAAAATTAGATATGCATAGTTATTATTGAGTTTTCTCTTTTGGATGGAACAATTATCTAAAATGCATAATTAAAAGTCAAAGTATGAAATATAAAAAGATTTGTTATTTTGTAAGCGTATGTAGCACTAGCACAGCCCTGGTAATTTTATACCCTTTCATATTTTATTTCTTTAAATAGGAAGTGGCCATCAAAGTGGAATTGTCCAACGCCAACCACAAGCAACTATGGCACGAATTAAAGGTGTATAACAAGATTGGCCCTTATAAAGTTGGATTCCCTACTATATTGTAAGTTTGTCAGAATTTTACAGTTAATCTGAGTTAATCTAATTCAAAATGAAATTAGTTTGCATGAAAAGCATTCCTTGTGTCTGAAATTGTGATGAACAGTGACTGCAAGTATATTTTTGTTAACAGTTTATACGAAGAGAACTTTTTTGAGCCGGTGTCCGCCAAAATGTTCAATTACGTGTGTATGGAAAGACTCGGCTCCTCCCTCTCTTCTTTGTTTCATCGTTGCAAGATGAGGTTCACTATGAAGACAATTCTCATGATTGGAATGCAGGTAGTCAACCGACTGCAAAAGTTACATACGCTTGGCTATATCCATCGGGATGTGAAACCGGACAACCTTCTTATTGGAGTTGGGACAGATGAGTCTTGTTCGACGGTAAGTTTGTGTAGAAAATGAATACATTTTCATTAACGGACAAATGATGTTCTTATTTATTTATTTAATATTAGCATTGCTACTACTTCTTTGTTTATTTTCCCGTCTTAAAAATAGATTCACCTTATCGACTATGGAATGGCGATGCAATTTTGGGACGATGAAACCAACACACATAAACCCATGTTGACTAAACAAAGATCGGTGGGGACGATTCGCTATTCTTCTGTGAATACGCACATAGGAATACTGCAAAGGTAATATATTTGAATACAATTTCAGTCTTTATATTTAGTATTATTGTGCTATGATACACGTAAGAAAGAATTTGGCTGTGTTTGTTCAATATGAATAAGAATTTTTGTTTAATCTTAATTAATTAACATTTTCGTCATTTGTTTAGCCGGAGAGACGACCTGGAGACATTAGGCCATTGCCTCGTGTACTTTTTACTCGGACGTCTTCCCTGGAGCGGACCTTTTGATGCACGTTTAACTGCGTCAGAAAAACACGAGTTAGTTTACCGTATAAAATCATCTACCAGTCCAGAACAGCTTTGTGCCGTAAGTAACTTATTCAGACATTCTTGTATTTGCATTTATTTTGAGGATTTACTTCATATTAACGAATTTTCAAGCATATTGAGTATCTACAAACTATATACACAGAAAATACATTAATTGCAGTTCATTACAGTAAATAAATGAAAAAATTAATGCAAATTCTTTCCCAAATAAAGGAGCATTAGTTCAAATTTGCATTTTCTCTCTTTGCAGGGATTTCCTGCTGAATTTTCTCTGTATTTGAGGTACTGTCGGATGCTACAGTATGATGAGACGCCTAACTACAATTACCTAAAAAGTCTTTTCATTAAAGCTGCTGGAACCTTAAGCCTTAATTTAGAGGATGGTATTTTTGACTGGACGCCGAGCAGGAGCGGGATTGACCGCTCACCCTGGAATGCCAATTGGAATCGATTAATTAACGAGTAGTAATATTTTATATTATTCCAATTAGTAATCTTAATCTGGCGTATTGTATAAATGTGTTTATTTATTTGGCATTGAATTTGTATCGAATAGAATGGCGACCTAAACCTCTTAAGAATTGTATTTTTAGACTACAAGGTGTTGTAATTGTATATAAACTTATAATTGTAGGTACCTATGTAGCTAATCGCGGATATGAAGTGTTCATTTCTGTATAAGGTACGCTACTATAGTAATTAATTTGTGACCGATGAGACTGGAACGGAATTCTCAGGGTACTAGTACACGGTGTGTATTTGTAATTGTAATTATTTATTAGGCAGTAGACGAGAGTATTCAACCACTTACTCTTTATTCTCTTTACTACCACATTAATTAATTACTTAATAGTTTTGTTCTTTTCTTTGACTACGGAATTTATATATTCCTAGTTACTTAACATGAAGTGGGAGCTCCCCGCATATAATTCAATACACCTCTGAATTTTACTATAAGAATGTACCTTTATGATACTCTGTAGTAATTAAACTAAATAATATTTCATAGTATACAATACATAACTTAATCACAAATGTAAATAGTTAATTTTAGCATTTTAATATTTTTAGGTAAATACTTACAGATACTAACAAATAGGTATAGTTTTTGTGAATATTTTAATCTTCAATAATTTGTAACGCCCATCTCTATCTCCTCCTGAACCGACTGCTGGTGGCCTGGCATTGATATTGATTGATACTTTGAATTAGGTATTTACGTTAGGCCTAATTTATTTAACCAGCTACATAATTATTTTTAGTTCCCTATTACAATGTCACGATTTTCCTATACACAGGATGAGGAATTCAAATTCAAATTTAGATATAGAGTAAAGTAAGGATATATTATTTATTACAAATACACTTAGGTATGTATTATAGGCAACGTATTTTTCCAGTCATATTTTACCGAATAACTTATTTGTGATGTAAGTAATCACAATGTTCACAAGTGTATCAATGAATTACGTGTAACAAGACAACAATCACAACAATTTATGTAAGAACATTTGCGCAATAAAAATTCTTACAAATAATATCTGTATAATTGGCTTTTACTTTATTGTTTCATAATTAATAACTTTTTACGTAGTCTCTTTCCATAGCACCCACATTTAGCTTTTAATTCAAAGATATAAGATTTAAAGCATTCATAGGTTAATAATTAATTATTCTACTAAGAAAGGTGCCTAATGCCTTTTAAGTTGTAATATGCATATTAGGCAAAAAAGGCACAACATTCCAGGAAATATAAAATTGGACATGGAATTTCGTTCGAGAATTGTTATTAATTGTCGAATAGTAGCAAAACGCATCTATTTTTATTTTATTTATATCATTACGCTGACTATTGTACTTAAAAGAGGAAATTTTTGTTGGGTATCTTCAGTATCTTGCTTACTAAATATTTCTATATTATGCCCTTAGCGTTGTCATATACAATATAAGCATTTTTATTATACAAAGCCTACGTTTAACTACATAAGATGCAGAAAACATTCTAATCTTCGTCGTCCCTCTTGACAAAGAGAGTGAGATGGTAAATAAATGGGTATAAGTACATATTGCACAATTGCCAAGGTCGTTTGATTTGATTGATGGCAGCAATCTAAAGTTGACGCTGCTTATATTACAATAAATTGTAGTGGTGTGCTCACAAACACATAATAAGTATGTAAATTATTTATTTATGCGTACAATTTTTAGAGTGTGCAGTTGGTCCGTTTAGAACGTTACGTAGAGTCTGAGATCCTTTGTTGTTTGTACATGCATTATTATAATGCATACATGTATGGACTTATAACTTACCTTATTATTCATTTAGTAAATAAGATTCTACTGTCCTAGTTTGTGTAACAATTTAAGAAGGAGAAGGGTGCTCTGTTCTGTCCACCAACTACTAAATATCATTTTAAATACACAAACTGAGCAACAAGGAACGTCTCTGTAGGTTCTGCAAAAATATGGAGTTTATTAAAGGACAAAAGCTGCTGTTCATCTTAATTGTATTCGTTTGCTGTATTTCGGTTAGTTGTGAAAATTATTTTGAATCTTCTTGTACTGCTCTCATCTTTCTATAAATACTAATTTAATTACTTTTTAAAGTGCCATGAGGAAGCAGTACAAATTTAAAGTTATTTGTCTGTATAAAAATATTTGAACCAATTTTATTCCATAAATGTAACATTTTTTCAGCTGGGAACATCCCAAAGTTCCTCGACTTCGAGACCACGTCCAAGAAATTGTATCAAGCATCCTCCTAACTTTCAAGCTATAGATTTGCCCTGCGGTGGTTACGACAAGCCCTCTTGTGACCGCGTTTGCATGAGATTAGGTCACACAAAGTCCTACTGTACAAAAGAAGTATTCTGCCTTTGTCATTCCGGAGATTTGTATAGCTGCTAGGAGAGTGCGATATCTTACAGCAGCGACATCGAAACCCTTTGAGTACTTTTATAATTTCTTGCTCTTTTTAATAATAACGAATTTTATATTTGGGAACATGAATTTATTTTACCATAGTATGTCCGACGATTAAAAAAGCAGTTTATTTCATTCGCTAATATAATACTACAATTTTTTTGTATGTTTTATAAATGTTTAGTACAATATCTTTAATATTGTATACCTATTCTGTACTATTTGTTTAACAGCACATTTCAATGTTTTTCTAATTGCTTTTGTAATGTTTCATTAACTATTAAAATAACAAAGAAGGCCGTCTTCCTATTAGCCCAACAAAAAGTTTGACGATTGAAGCAAATCATTTGAAGGCAAAAGTATTAAGAAATAGTTTGATTGAGCAGAGAAAATTTGAAAAGCCAAGTAAAAGAAATTACACGTTTGTTGGAGTCAAGGAATTGATGAAGGTTCAAGAAGATTTGGAGGAAAAGTTACGAATAGATGAAGAAGAGGATTTTGCGTTTTTAGCAGTTGTAGAGGAGACTGAAAGATCGATTTTGAACAGTATCGACACTAATGAAATAATTTCCAATAATAGTTTTGATGACATAATTGAAATAAATGTTCCATCAACAGAAGAAGCGAAATTTGATATTACAAAAAAAGAAATAAAGAAGGACAATGCAATCAAACCGCTTAGAAAAAGGAAAAGTGATTCCTGTTATACATTGAGGTCTTCCAAGATGGGTTTGAGATCAAAAA
>JAQFYC010004644.1:0-16514 GCA_034694165.1 Tomocerus mixtus | reverse complement strand
CGGACGCACGGACGCACGGACGGACAGACATTGCGATTACATAAGCCAGCCTCGCACACTCGGGCGGGCTAAAACCAGAGCAATTCTCGAGATGCCATATACTCTTGTACAGATTTACGTAATATGCAATTTTTCTCCACAATAAAGAAGGTTTTAATGATGAAAAGATGCGAAGTGAGATACAAGTGTTAACATATTCAACTCAGGTGTTATATTTACATACGAAGGTATGTATAATGCCTGCTATCACGGCTTTCTTCTATTTATCCTTGTCAAAATTGCAATGTGACACTCGTAAAGTGCATGCAATCACCAAGGACTAGAAATAAAGTGAAAGTCATGGAGAAAGGCAATTTTCTATGGAGAAATATGACTTTCTTAAAGCTCTCTAAGGTTATCTGTTACAAAGCACTTCCTGTAAAAAGGGCATACGTATCAAATACAAACAAACCTGCCCTAGGTAGTTAAGTATTTTTATATGTTCTTGCATTTTGCACTTTACTGCGAAAAGAAATCTTTCAAATCCAAAGACACATGTTAAAGATAACTTGCATTTAATATAACTTCTGATCTTTCTTTCTTCTGTTTCTACTGCGTCTCAATCTAAATTCGTCTTTGAAGATATCTCTCTGTTCACAGAAGGCTTTTTACGTATACCGTATATATTGAATTGAGTTCTAATGCCAATCTGAATCTTCACCAGTTATTCGGTTTAGTATGTCACCTAGATCTTTACCTACCTAAAGTACACCACCCAGTATGTAAAAACCGTCGTTTGAATGTACACTATAAATATACCAAGATGTATTAAAGGTAGCAAAATAGTTAACTAATTTACAAGATTTCTTATTGAAATTTTTATGAAGTTGAATTTATAAGAGTAAAGCCAATGAATTAATCTTTCATGTTTGTTATTTCTACTAAATATTGCATTACAGTAGGTGGATTAATGTTATCTCTGCTTTCTCTTACGATTGGACGAGTTTAAACCTTTTGCAAATATTTGGCCGAAAGAGGACTTAATTCTATAAATGCGGTGGGTGTGTGGATACAACTTCAAGCAACGTCAACACCCTTGTCTGCGTCATTTTTTAAATCTAGTACGTATACTATGTACATTTTACCGTGACATGCAGTCGGGACCTCGGAACTCGGGAACATTAAAACACGAGTAACCCTAAAACGCAATTTCCTTCCATGACACTTTCCAAAAATATAGTTTCCAATTGTTCAAACACCTTAGGGCTTTTACTGTGTGGTTGGATTACAAAGATATTATTTTCCCTATATCTCTAAATCACCATAATAAGTAATTCAAACTGCATTCATCATCAGATAATTAACTAAAACTATAATTTTTATCCCATTTAAATAGGCTTCCAACTGTTTTCCCAATGACTTCCTCAATTCAAATCCAGAAATAACTCACCTTACCAAGATTCACACTCTCCATTTGTTGAGGTGACTTACTTCTTTGTCGATCTCCTCTTCACATTTTTCATGGATGACAAATGAGGGAGTTTTAGCACCGTTTTCCCTTTTCCTTTCTCGTAGCTCACCTAAGCCTTTTGCTTTCACTTTAGTGAATGATCTGTCTCCAGTATACTTTGCTTTGTCCCTGCACTCACACAGTATGTTACCTTACAAATACGATAGTCGGTAGTTTAGCAGAGATATATGGAATATATTTGTGCACTTTTATTACCCAACTCTGGAAGAATATGCTTCTAAAGACACTTGAAATAAATACTCTATATGAGAATGGGTATCTATTAATATAAAATATTAAAGCATGCCTGCCATACTCGTATAAAGTTTATTTGTGCGAGTAATATATTATCCCGTAATAGCTTTAATAGTGATCTTCCTAGGTTATAGCAATTTTTCTTTAGTTTCTTGGTATTATAGTGTTCTGAAGAAAACGAAAAAGGGAAAGTACATCTTGTAGAATGTAGATAATGTACATAGAAGCTAATCTACGTATATGTAGTAGTGAAGGAGCACATGGTGCCTTACTTTGAAGGCTAAAACAGCTGTTTTTTATCTTTATTTCTTGACAGACGGCAAAGGTCGCAACAGTGGGCGGACAAGTCCAACTCAGAGTTACGAGGATAACGTCCCAGTTACTATAGTGGTGCATGATGATGACATAAATGACAATGAAAATATAACTACTGAAGCCCTGGACGAGATGCTCATTGCTAAAGCTCTGCATAAATCGGAAAATCATTTGGAACAAGAAAAAGGTAAGGAAGTCTAGTTATATATTTTTTATCCAGTCCCTTACAAACTTCTTGCTTTCTCCCAGTTCAGTCAGTAACTTACAAGTTAACAATAAGTTTCAATCTCACATCACATCACATCGAATTTTCCTCTACCTCTGCCAGAATAAAATGACAAGGATTTTGTGTTCATTATACACACAATGTGAGATTGTGCTACTCCGTTTACATGCATAATCTACATAATTTACAGAATAATTATACGAGTGAAAGTGATTTAAATTAGAACTAATTATACAGAACGGCATACCAGAGTAAAAGTTTCTCTGCAGTGATGTGAAAGGGAATCCAAGCAAGTCAAGTCCAAAAATAATAAAAGGGAAGGATTTATTCATAGCATTTTGGAATGGTTATTAATTTAGCAGTATATTTAATTGAATGAGAGTAGTCATGTCATAAAGAAAGGAGCTTGGTAGAGGCTTCGGCATCTTATCTCATTTTATTAATACTTCATTGCCATCGGCATGAGAAAATAAGAGAAAAGGAAACAGTTGTTTCTAATATACGCTACGCATCACGTTATGGATTGCTTTACTTGTGGTGTGGTTCCCCCTTATGTTCCAGGATGCTATTGTGTGTGATACTCTATCTAGTGCTGTAGATAGTGTGTTTTCCTATGTATTACATATAAAAGCCTTCTTTAACTAAAGCCTAAAGTGTTGGCTCTGTTATTATTACGTGGTTGGGAAATCTAAGGAACACTTTGCTTCAAGCCATAAAGAACATCCTAGCGGAGTAGACTGCCTCCTACTGAGAGGTGAATGTTGAAATTTTAATGAGCAAACTGTCGACGGATGCGAGTTGAACATTGAGCATACGTTAACTTAAAGCAAGGTAGGTTGTAGGTAGTAAATAGGTAGTCGAGCTAAGATACTTTTCTTCGTGTATTTATATCTGAGAAGGAAAGTTCTTACTTTTAGGTCTACTGAAACTCTTCAGCTCGAATCTTCACAACTACTAACTTAGCTTAGGTATCCCTTTATAAAATAGACACTATGTTATAGATACACACTCGCAGATATTCGCTACTGTGCTATTGATGTAAGTTATACATAAACTTAACTTACCTTCAACCTGCGTAGCTAAAAAGAAGAATGTACTGATACATAGTAGCTACTAAGTATTGTACTGTCGTCCTTAGTCGTTTAGTAGTATGTAAGCAAGAACTTAGGAAGCAGTATGAGATCAAGATCAGGTAGCTTGTAGCTTTTGGCTCTTTCTTTTAGTTTCAGTTTCGTAGGTATTGTATTCTCATATTACTTATTGGTTCTGCTAAGTTCTCTAAGTTGTTATACTCAGGATAATCCAGATACTGATTGTTGTGTCAAACTTTCAGCAAGAGATGCACTTATACCTATGCTACAAATGAGGAAAGTGATAGAGTAAAACAAATCAAAGATTAACTAACTTAACAGAACTATGTATGTACAGTACAAATAAGTTTGAATTCAAAGTCTTGCGTAAATAGGACAAGCCAGGAGATCGTATCGGTATAGGTAATATATTGATGCGTCCTTCCTTTAGGCTCTTTTAAACTCTAATCTAATTTGTCATTATGTTATGGCATGGCTGATATGAGTTTATAGTCTAACCTTGAGGAATGACAATAAAACAGTTGGAAAGTTTATTGTACTATTTATGTAGAAGGTATCATCTGGAGAATTCTAACGAAAGTCTGCCCTCCGGATAAGGAAAACGGTCGTTTGCATATAGTTGAGGCATTTGGCAGTTATATCTGTAAGAAGCAAAGATGAAATACCTACGGGATAGGAAGTAGTGTTATTTGAATTTAGGTAGCAGTGAAATACGGATACGACATAGTATGTAAACCATACCATAAGTACCTGTAATACCTAAATAGAATAAGGTGCATGCTGGAGGCCTAAAGCAGAGCGACCCTTTTATATGTATGATTTTATGTAGATAACATGACTTCTAACAATGATGAGCTCATACTTAGGCCCAGGGAATTCTGGACGCCTACGATATACGTTAGACCTAGACCTGCAGTATTAAGTACCATACTTTTGACAGAATGAATGTCAGAATTCCACTTCACTTTTGATAATTTGTTTAACTAACTATGAAGTAGGCACCAACAAACTGCATTCTTACACAACTACTAATATTTTAATTGATTTTAAGAGTCTATTTCTGAAAATTGTCTAATATTAGTAGTTGTATGCATAGTGTTGTGCGATTGATTTCACGCATGTAGTATTTTTGCAAATAAAACTTCTTCCAAAAAGACAGGAAGATATATTCAGCCAAGTGACTTTTGATGTTTCGCTAATGCATATGTATACTCTACTACTAAGTTGTTTATGAATAGTCTAGAATGTACGTTTGTATGCCCTTATTTCATTGTCATTCGCATAGGGACATCAAATCGAAACGTATTTACTACTAAGTACAATATTTAGGAGTTGCAATTTTGTTTAACTATCTTCTTTTCTCGGAAACATCAATCACGCTTTCCTTACTTGCTACTGGCAATGTTTTAGGATTAATACAAGACATTTCCCATCTTGTTTAACTTTTACAGCAGAACCGCATTTAATGACCATAAAATAATTAATACCTTTAGCTTTCACCAGTTAGCAATTTAATGACGAGGTAAGGAAGGATTGGCGACCTTCCTCTTCTACCTACAATATCAAACTAGCACAAAGGTGCTTACGTTTAATAAAGCTGACTGATAAATACAGTGCAATTCATAAGTTTTAGCTGCTATGTACACTAGTTCCTTCCATTGGAAACCTTATTCATAACTTTCACCGCATAACTAACAAAAAAACAAAATATATTTTTTCATTGCACGATTAATAAGAAATTATATGCCATAAGATATATCATCGCTTATAAACGAAAACACCTAAGATAACTTTTTCTGCAGTGCAAAATACTTCGAAAAGAAATGTCGGGCATTCTGTTGAGGGCTGAATGTCAATATAGATTCACTTATTGAATCTTATGACAAAAAAAACTAAAAGAGAACTAATTTTTGAAGTTTTTTTAATGTTAAGACTCATCGTGTGCTTATACTGTAGTATATAGGTATAGTCTCTAAAGACGGGCTCGGGCTGTTGTAATATAATACTATATCCAAGGCAAGATCTGTGCCTAATTATGATTATAATAGGTAGTTAAGATTGCCCGTAGAGCAGTTCCTTCGGTAGTAAAATTCTCATTAGCCAATAATGACTCTAGAGTAGCATTGATTGTGTAATAAATGCAATTATGACATGGCTGTAAGGAACAAGCAACATCACGGCAGATGCTGACACAATTGCTCTATAAATCCTTACACAAGTATTAAGAAGAAAGGAAAATGGACTAGAGATTCCAAATTTTGGAGCATGTTTGCACTGCATTACTGTATATAACATATTATATTACGCATAGGCCACAAAATAGGATATAAAAAAACTTTTTTATTGTATAGTTGTATTTTGTCCACAGAAGTAACTTGGTTAGTTAGTATGGTGAGCATGAAAGAGCATGAAATGGTGTAATTCAAGTGGTGATGTGATCTTGGATTGGCTTCTAGTCTCTAAGGTCTGATCCGTTATTCGTGCCTGGATTCTCCAATTTGAATTTATAACTCTTTCAGAGGCACACCATCTGTACTTTCTCCGCTCTGATTGTAAAAGCTATCTGTAACGTATAAAACAAAAGACATTTACGTGTAGGTAACCACTAAAACTCACCTATATATCTCTGGAGGACGGAAGTATTGAATTATTCACGTTTCATTGGTTCAAAGTAAAGGAAATGGGCTCGCACTTTTCCAGAGAATTACTTACTTTGCTAATAAAGTGTTTTCCGTTTCATAAGTGTGTGTAGTTATAGGTACATGTTACATAAATATAAGTATCTGGCTTGAGAAAATAGGTGAAATCCTAATCGTGTATGCAATGGCATGATATGATGCTTTATGTAATCTTTATTATCAGTATTAGGAAAGCCATTATAAGCTGCTAACACTTATTTCGCATGTGATGTACACACTAGCTAAGTATGTAACTCTCAATATTTTATATCCGCCCTTATAACATAAAAATAGCCAATAAAGTCCGCTTGTGTGATCAAAAAGTTTTCTCTCTATGATATCTCTATAAAGAATGTGGATTATTACTCAATGTTGTAATTTATTAAGTAGTAGAAACTTCTTAAAGGGAATTGTCTCTCTGTCTCTGTCCGACTTTATAAACGACATTCTCCTATCTAAACGCAGTGCAGTCGCAGTCTATGTATTTATATTTGAAAATTTTTTCCACCCTTCATTGCATTCGCCCTGGATCAAGGTGGCTTACATATTCTAGAAAGTTGACCAAGATTGTCTTATTGTGTCAAATCGTTTTTCTGTAATCGAACAATGAATAACCGGGATTTAGTCTTTTAATAGTCTTTAGAATCTTTACTGTAGTCTGAAATTCTGGTACGTTCCGTGAAAGGATGACACTGATATCCAAATCGATTTTACTCGTCAGAGTGTGGTGCAATTTCTCACTAGGATAGTTCTATCTGCAGTGGCTAAACACCCAGTTGTGGGCCCTGCCACAAAAAAACCTTTTGGGCCCCATAATGTCCTCGAAAAAATAACTGTTTATTTAATTGATTAAATTTGTTATACATAAGCATACACAATAGGTAATTACAGCATAATATTTATTTTTCTGACTTTTGCAAACTCCACTATTATGTCGTCGAAAGAAATTGTATCCAATGTCTCTTTTTCGATTGACATAATGGCTAGATTACTAAGCCGATCCTGGCCCATGGTTGCTCTTAAGTAACTTTTTATAAGTTTTAGCTTAAAAAAAGCCCTTTCATTTGAAGCAATGCTTATAGCAAGCGCTAAAAGTAACTTTAAAGCCGTTTCAACATTGGGAAACTAAATGTTCAATTCATTGAAGTACAATATTTCTAAAATATCCAAAGGTTTCGAATTGTTTAGGTTCATTTCTTGAATTCATTATTAACAGGGCTGTGTGCCATGCTCTTTCCATACAAAAATGCAAACAATGTTGAAAAATCCCTAATTTGTGTAAATCTGTTGTGCATCTCAATAATTAACTTGTCCACTAATTCGTTGAAAAACTCAATTTCAAAGCGCTTGAAATTGTTGTTAACTATTATCTCTTCCTCGTGTCTTCTTTTGATTGCTCTTTTCTGATTGCCGCTTTTTGGCTTATTCATTTTGAATGTTATATTTTTTGATTAGCAAACGGTTGCGAATATTATATTGATATAGTGGTGGTCAAATCCAAGGAACGCTAGCAAATTCCCTATTACAAACCAAATCTCATACAAAATACCAGCGAGGTTTACTGTGCACTGTGCTACAAAACCTAACATCTTGCCTAACATTAATTAAGTATAACAAAATTAAGGTACGGCAATAATTATTAATTATTTGTAGCATAATATTATGCAATATTATAATAAAATGTCGGGCCCCCTTAGCGCTCGGGCCCCCAATATTTATAACCTTTATGGTACCGTAGTTTAGCCACTGTCTATCTGTATAGATAATAGTTCAAGAACTGCTAAATCCATTTAGGCTATACTGATACTTGCACCACTGGAGATGAAAGAGATGATATTATTAATGAAATTTAGCAACTGTAAGGGCTATAGGGTTATAGAACTTAATATTGTAGAAGTGCTGAATTCCTTGTATAATCTTATAAGGCTGCAAACGAACCGGAACTGACTTCGTTATCCTACAATTATCTTCGTCACGATTTCCCATTTCACCATTCCAGATTTCAGGAATCTCAAGTAGTTAGATTTTATTAGCTAGAACTAGAACTAAGACTCTACTAACTCAAGGATCGTGTGCACTGCCCTTTTCAATTTTTGTATTCATCTTAAATTGATTAATTTAGGTATGCCGTAGATAACAGAATATTGACGGACCTGAGATTTTCATTGGCACATAAGATTTAATTTGTACCCAACTGTACTCATTGCAAGTTTGATTTCCATGTGGAACGCAATTTTAAGACTATACTTGTACGGAATGTATTACACTTCTTTGCTGCTTATAATAGAATTTCATAATATATATTAATATAACACTATACTTGTACCTTAAAGAGTAACTGGCTTCCTAAAAATTTCATTTGGGTTTCCTTCTTTATTGAAAAGTATTTCGCCAGAAGCCAGTCATGTTTTATTTCCGAATGTAATCTCAAAAGGATAGTTCCAGGAAACGTCTTCTGATTATAATATTCGTGCTTATGTTAAGGACAGCTTCCCAGGAAAGGAACTGGTACTTTTTGCTAACTTATTATATTCAATTTCTTGGAAGATTCACTTGCACTTTAAACTTTAAAACAATAAAATGAAACTGAAAAAGAGATGATTTCTGTGAAAAGGTCTTTAGTATTTATGTTCAGGGATACTTTCCAAATGACCTTCTACATAACATCTAAGCATTTTGAGCAAACCCATTTGTTCAGGGACTTTTCCTGGTCTGACAATCATTAAGACAGAAGTCTGTTCCTTCCTTCCTTCCTCCCTTTCCTTCTAGTACTAGTACTACACGGTACTAGAATCAAGAAAGGAACAAAAGAAGTGCATATACATAGATGGTGATATTATGGTTTATGAATATAGTGAAGACATGATACTGTAATATGTATAGTAGCAGAATGTGCAGAATTATTTAACTTATTGTATGTAGTAAGATAACAGACAAAAAATTCTACTGTTTCTCATTTGAGTTAAACATCTTAACTTCTGTCTATATTGCAGTATTGCAACAGTATTAGACATTAGAGTAGTAGAATAAAAGAAAAGCACTTACGGGCTCCGTCGTTGGCCTCCATTGTACGTATTGTAGTAGAAGCTTAAGAGATACATTTATTTTTGTTGACAGAGAACTGTTTTCGAATGTTGCAATCACAAGGAAACAAAGGTTTGCCCCTTTGAATCTCTTTCTCATAAAGTAAAGGTTACTGTTGTAGACATAGTTGTTAAATAAACGAAGAAACAAATCCTAAACAATGAATCGTCATAACCAATTCCAAACAGAGACAGTAAATACCTATTTGGATCGACTATAAGAAAAATGCAGTACATACTATATTACTATTAAATATATAGATTGTACCAAAGTAAATAATTGTACTCGTACCTACGTAAATATTGTAAAGTAATTGCTACAAGGGATAATTACAGTTTCTTTGAAGTGCTATCGTTAATAAGTACTTAACATCTTATTTCTTGTTTGCCCTCAAAAGTCTTTATGGTAGATTTTAGCGTACATGTTATGATAAACAATAGCGTCCATTGTGAACCCCTGTTTTTATACTGTACGTAGGTATATTTTGTAACGATGAAGACAATAGGGATTTTAGGGTTATTAATAGGAATGCTACAGCGTTTTTAAAGATGGCTGGATTTCCTTAGTTTCAATACTTAATTTTGTTACGTAGAGTAAATCGAAGGATGCTGAACTCTATATTTTCATCATCATCTCCAATAAATATCACAACAGAGGAATGTGACACATTTAGTTAGACAGGATGACTGAGTAAGTCTAGATTAACCTCAAAGTGTCATTGCTGTCACGCAGGATGCATTCAACGTCTGCTGCCTGTCTCTATCTACAGGGAATAGTGTGAATCTGTTGTTAAGATTAGCGTAGAATAATGCACTGCACTAGAGCAATTGTACAGCCAGGCCAGGCCAAGCCACGGCCAACGGGCCAAATCAGCTCCAGACCTTTGATACCTCTTCCTTTCCTTACAATTTACACGATCTATTTAAAACAGTCACACTGAAACTTTCCCCTCATTATTCCATTCCTCTATGCGTCTTGATTCAAAAGGAAAGCAAACTTTCTCTATTCTTTGAGGCGTATAAGAGAATGTTATTTCATTCACTCCACTGACTCAGTTAACCTCCATAGTAGGTATTCAGAGGATTTTCTTTGTGCTGACGAACAGACTAGTCCTGCAAGTTATATAAAAGAGTGGCCTGGTCTGGGCTAGCTTTTATGAATGAATTGAAACTATATACACAATATTTCTTGTGTCTGTTAATAATAGTAACAATCCATTTACCTTGCTTCTCCTTTAACATAATGGCACAATATATACATCTGCTTATTTTGGCCACTTGAGAATGGGAACTAGGAACTTTGTTACGTTTTGTAAAGTTGTTATAAGCGTATGTATAGCTATTTGATGGAATGTTTGATGGAAAATTTGTGTTACTAATTGTAAACCTATGTGACAATGGAGGAACTTTACTGGATGCATAAAAAATGAGTAGCCACAGGAAATGCTAATTAATTATTTTTTGGAATTTCAGAAGAATTGGCGCTATTCAGGCTGCCGAGCGGACAGGGTTTCTTCGCCTGGTTAGAATGGATAATGGGCTGGCCAGTTCGATTTGTTTTCACCTGCACTGTCCCAGATTGTCGAGAAAAGAAATTAAGAAAACTGTATCCCCTTACTTTCATCATGTGTATAATATGGATCGCACGTAAGTCAAGTTCACTCTTGGTACTACTAGTGTAGTACCAAAATTTTTATTCTGAAAAAAGCTTGCAAAAATTCTATTTGATATTTTTTTGTATTTCAGTGCTAACATACGTCGTTTCTTGGATGATGACAACAATTGGTAAGTATTTTCATCCCTATAATTTTGCGTAGAATTAATATAAGCTTTACTTTCTCTAAAACTTATTATAGAATTAAAGTTTCTAAATGATCGCGTGTAAGAGGTGCTCTTTTATACTTAACTTCTGACCTGACAGTTCATATTGCGTATTAAAACTACGGAGGTAGTATGAATAAACAATGCTACGTACAGATATATTCATATACTATTCAACTACAGATATTGAACAATATAGTACAGAAATACTAAGAATTGGAGAAAATACATTGCAATGTCACTCACAGAAGTATATCAGTACTTTACACTTTGATATAACTAAGCTCTATTTCCATGTTGTAAATAGATTGAAATTGAACTGGAACTGACGACGAGTGTGGAAAGCTATAATTAAGAAACTTAGTACAATTGGCTTGAAGGAATGTTCTTGCTTGCAGAATGCCACTGACTGCAATAGGCGCTTTACTTACTTTGCTTTGAGTTTGAGTTTAGATAGAGAAAGAAGCGAAGCGACCATCGATAAAATTAATTATGGTTTCATCTAAGGTCGTCCTTAGATGTTAGAAAGTAAAATATTTTCTTTAACTTTCCCATAATAGTGTAAGTTATACTAGGACTACCAATGTTAACTCTAAGTTGTCCTCGTTATGTCCTTACATTCACCTTTAGCAATGCAAACAATTTTTGGACGAGTGGAGCTGAAAAAGATTTATTTCCTTGAGAAGTCAAGTCAAGTCGAGGAGAGAGAAATTAATTCCTTTTGTAGGTAACTGCCACAGAATAGACAAATTCAGATACTGTGTAACTAAAAGAAGAAGTGCTTCTGCTTGTCTTGCATGGGAAATTCTTTTCTTACAATATACTCTCATTCTATATACAGCAAACAATCTACGCGTTCTCACGTACTACTTACTAAAGCTACACTAAAGCAAGATCGCATTTCGTACTCACAGTCAAGTGAGAAGGAGAAAACATTGCAGTGCATCGTATATTAATCAAATGGAAGGGCATTTACTTACTTACTTAGTTTATATCTACCAGGCAAATAAAGTGAAATCAATAGTCAAACGGAATTAACACTACTACTACTTCTACAGCAGGAAAGTTAAGCGTGAGATTCCTAGGACTTAGATCTACCTAAGTAATGACTGACAAGGTAAATATAAATGTAAATGTACCTAGTAGTAGCTCTAAAGTCTACTTTAAGCTCTTCTGATAAATAACGCTAGTTAGAATGCTAGAGAGACACTACACTAGTGCTAGTAGTTGATAAAGAGTACATTAGCTCGACTTACTTACGATTAAGTTAAATATTCCATGTAATGATGACGCAAAGAATTGACTCAGAGAATTGGGTGCAATTTATTACAAGGGCATTGTAGTTCATGCCAACTTTATTCTTACTCGGATGAGATGAGAAGCATGCCTAAAATATTCTAGGATTGTTTAAAGCTAATTTATATTACACAAGTCATCCAATGCTCAGAGTTCTGTGGATTTCACTGTACCTAAGGTAATTTATTATTGTGTTATTCGATATGAGCTCTCATTTTAGAGAAGAGTCTTTTTTATTGTACCTTTGTCTCTAATATGCATTACCTAGCATTGTTATTGGATTACACAAGTAAACATAAAAAGATTCATTTGTACTTTGTAATGGAGTTGAACGTTATAAGCCCCCATCCGACTTTTATAAGATAGATCGCACTCGTTTGAGTAGGTAATCTTATTAAAGAGACACTTATCCATAGCTATGTACACACAGTACTATAAAGGATAATACGATCCTGGTGCTTTACTTTTCCAAGCGAAGAGAAATATCTACAATTACACTGATTGTTAAAGAAATTCGATTGCGCTATGTACCTACATACCTAAGTAATTACTGCTTGCAAAAGGACCGGAAAAATCATGATGGTAGAAATTTCACCTGAGCTAGAGTAACTTAGCACTAAATACTAAAAGTAAAGGGAATGGAATGCTCTTACATATTAGTGTCTGTGTCTATAGGTACGTACATCCTTAGTTTCAGTTTAGTATAGCTTTGATAGTAGTTTCTATAGAGGATAATAAATAGAAGGAATAAAGACGAAAGAAAGAGTGATTGGCTGACATGACAGTTAAACTAATTGGTTCTTAAGTCGTTCTCAACGTGTAAAACAAATCCGTCTTACATACCTTGTTGGATGTTCGCTATTTTGGTTGCCTCATATAATTTTTTATCTATTCTGGGGGCATGCTTTTCCCATAGGGAGATTTTTACAAAGAATTGCGCAATTCTACTTAGAGCTTAGGCACCTATTATTACACCCGTTCTGTCTGACTAGGAATCAAACTAACTGAAACTGAAATCCTAAATCCGATAGCGATGATCATTATTGTCTACTTACCTATGCAGTATATACTACATATTTTACAAACTATAGGTTAGTATTTGTATTTGTGATGTAATCATGAGGAATTATAATGATCGGCTAACTTTCAGAATTCTGTCTAGTTTTGACACGTGTCTGTTTGTTGTTCTGCTCCAGAATTAGGAGCTAGGTACTATTTCCAGATAATATCATTCTTTTCATGCATGGGATAAACCTTTGCTATTTCTGTTATATTACGCAGTAGTATACCACTAATATATAGAACAAAGTTTCGCTCTCCTCTTGGCTGCTGATATATTTTCCTGAGATTAAACATTTTGGAAAACTCATTCATCAGACACTGTGTGGGACAAGGGGCTATTGTATTGTAATGTGCAACTATTTTGTGTGAGTATATACTTTTAGTATACCACTATTCATAACTGCATGTGATACCTACTTATAACTATGCACAAGTTAGCACAACAGATTGACAAACAAAAGTTATTGCTTAGAAATTGGAGAGTAGGATCCCTGCTACTTCATTTTGGTAGAAAGGAATGTACCTACAGTATACAGACATGAACTATAAATGCTCACATTTTCCTTTCCTAAGGAGAAGTAGAGTGACTTCAATTTCAACACTACATACTTACCTGCTGATGGCCTGCTCTTTGAATGCAAGCCTAAAATAAAACAAGGAAGATTCTTATCAACTTCGAAGAAATAGCGAAACTGTCGAAATAAGAAAGAAATATGAGTATACCTTCCTACCTTTACAATTTACGTTCTGCTGGTCTTTAGTTATTTGCATAACCTTACCCAATTCTCCACATCACATCACACATTTTCCTATGTTGTATCTGTGTTTATACTTTATGTATTTGTCATAAAGCCGAGAAAGTTTATCGGGAACACGAACAAGGGTTTGAAGATGCACCTGCTTACTTGGCTTGGGTTGGCGATGAAGGGATATTCCAACTTTCCAGCACAACCGTATATAACGTGAAATTAAATCGGCACATATTGTACATTTAATCTGCAACAAACTACATACATTCATATTGTTATGTCATTGGCACACATTACCAAACGGCACTAGCTTATTGGTATCAGGAAAGTATCACACAGGGAAGTTGAACTTTTTGAAATTCTCAAGTTAAATATTAAATGAATTGTTAAAATAGTTTACATTTACCTCAAAATATTTTGAAATTTTGAAAAACAGACTATTTTCGATTTTCATGAAGTCTGTAGGAAAGCTCAGTTACAGTACCCTGGTGAATTTTGAAGCGAATTAGGGTGACATAAAATTAGTTGCGCCCGAGAAAAATCAGAATATCTCAGAAAATGGTGCATTTTGGTTAAATTCGATCTTCTGTGACCTCTAATTTGCAAAATCTAAATTTCTTCCGATATGACCATTTGGGCCTTCATTAGGGTCCCCAGTAGCACAACCTTTGATAGGTTTCGGCCCATTCGGTTTGGCACATGTCATTAATTTTATTTAGTTTTGGTTAATTCTGTATAATACTATAATGACGAACTAGCTAGTGATATTTATAAATACTATTGTGTCATTGTGTCTCAGTTTTAATTTTTAAATAGGAAATCAGTGTACAATAAAAGTATATTCCCCTTTAGCAGCTGGTAAATAATTATAAAAAATAGTAA
This sequence comes from Tomocerus mixtus, assembly GCA_034694165.1. NCBI lineage: Eukaryota > Metazoa > Arthropoda > Collembola > Entomobryomorpha > Tomoceridae > Tomocerus > Tomocerus mixtus. The sequence continues at coordinate 1,567 of JAQFYC010004644.1, read as the reverse complement.
AAAAGGTTCAAAACCTACACTAGTGAGTATTGTGCACGATATGTATTGCCAAAATGTTGATCCTTTTTACTTGTGGCACTAGGTGCCTGTAACACATAGTGGACATAGTATATTAGCGACACATACAAACTACTTAACTATAAATATATTTGTAAAATAAAACCCATAGTATGTATAGCACCCAGTTTATACATTCTCTCCACATTACGAGGAGAGAAGATGAGATCGGGCCATAGATCGATAATTCTATTTTTTTACAAAGACAACTCCCGTTAGCTTTGAGCATTGTGACTCTGACGTGACATATTTCCGACCTGTCTACTCCATTACTATGCAAATATTGTGCATGACAAACTGGTGCGTGATATTAAATTAAGTTAAAAATAAAAGATGTATCTGTAAATAGAAAATATATAGGAACGACGTAAGTAGGTAACGGAGAATCGCCAAATGAGATGTGCAAATACATTTGCTGTTTCTTTATTCTGACTCTGACAACCTACTAATACATTCGAGGGAACCATGAAACATTTATTGTATTCTACTTACTGTGTCCCTTGTCCCACAGAATACTAATACATTATTAAAAACATGTGTTGTATATGTCTGTACTTGAAAAGTTATTCGTATTTTGGTGACATTTTAGCAAATTTGTATAGGCATAGAATAATATAAGAAGGTTATGATTCTAAGGATGTATAGGTAATACTATACTTCTACAAAAAGTATACGGTTCTACAATATAATAGACCGTATGTAGTAATCCATCACGTTTATTTTCTACCTACGCCTACGAGTATTGTACATCATGTATACATGACAGAGTGTCGTATTAATCTTTGTCTTTCGGTTAGCAGTCAGCATTGGTGAAAGTATAAACACTTAAGGTTCTTATCGGGTGTCATGCTCCATGCAAAATATTAGCACAGAGCAAAGATTGGATTGCTATGAAAGCTTTTTACATGTTCCACTATTATTGCATTAGGTACTACTACTTATACCACCTAAGCTGTGATTTGTGAATTTATGCTCACAATGAGATGATATGAACGTGAGAACACGTGTAAACAATCTGACATGTGTCAATGCATCTCGTATGTAAATATGTACTATGACCTATATTGAATAGTTTAAAGAAGCATATTCTGTTAATTAAATAATACTGCATTCAAAACCTTGAAATGTTCTAGTTCAAGAGTAGATTCATTCACTTACATTTCCAGTGCACTCGTTTGTAAGATTTCACAGTTGAATTGAATGCCATTGTTGTTATTACAAAGGCTGTATTTCAGAAACGAGGTCAAAAATGTTTTCTTTGATTACTTTATATTATATAAATTCTTGGTTAATTCGAACTACTTCTGATTTATGCATTTATCAATGCATCAGCAGTATAGCATCTGTAGCATCTCAATGCATAATAGTGAAAGAGGACATTCTTTATAAGCGTAGATGTTTTTGAATATACAGTGGACTAAACTGACTACTGATACTGTAGTGTATGCAGCTAAAGAGTGCTACGACTACTACCGGGAGTTGCCTGGCATTCATATATGGCGTGTTAAGC
>JAQFYC010004643.1:0-16517 GCA_034694165.1 Tomocerus mixtus | reverse complement strand
TTTTGCCTGCACTGAATGGCACTAGCTATGTGTGCAAGTGTATACTACTGCTGCTTATGACGCAAAGAAAAGAGATGCACTAAAACAAATGTTCAAAATTCGTTTTCCTAAAAGTAAGCACATTTCGCACTAAATAAATGTATTTATTTACATAAATAAAAGTAACTAGGTACCTATCTACATATTGGATTCCTCTGCAGTAGTCTTCCCTTCTATATCTTATGCACTGTGTGTAGATGTGTATGAGTGAGATTTCACTAAACTCACTCAGTTCACCCAGTTGCACCACAACACAAACCAAACGAGCTAAATCTGGAATCTTGCATTGACTTTAGGCTAAACAATATACGTTTTTCTATGTATACTTTATGTTTCTTTCAACATACTTTTGCCTTGTCGTTTGTATACACATCCTATGTATGTATTTAATATAGGTAATGTCTGTAGTGATGTATAATGTATACAGAAGAAAGAACTACGCTCCTCTGGCATTCGTTCCTACGCAAAACAGAAGAATAAAAAGATTGAGCTTTTTAGAATGTGTTAAAGTACCTACTATTCTAGCTTCGCCTCCGCTCCTGTTTTTTGTCATTTGCGATTCTATGTATTCCTTTGCACATAATACATGCTTCCAATAGTAGAACGGTTGCAAATTTTTTCGCGGATTTACGTAAGTTGACATAGTACTGTAGTGTAGAAAGAATAAATGTAGGTACTTGCCAATGGCATCTTAAGGACATACATTCTGGGTATGTTTGCATACAAATTCTATACGACAAAAGTATTTCTAAATACATTTCTGTATTATCTAAGTACCTAGTTACTGTTTAGGTTTATATTTAGCTAAGTACATGTACTATTTTCTATATATTATAGTTTCTCTATGTAAAGCTAGCAAATACGTATATATTTCTGAATATATCATTAGTACCAAATTCCAAATAGGCATCTATGTACTGTACTCGTACATAGTGGAGTTTTAGTTATACTCTTTTCCTATCGTTATACATACATAAATACATTTCTAGTCTGGTTCTGGTTAGCTACAAACTTTGCAGTTCTTTCTATCAGTTAGTATTTGTATCTGAACATTGCATGTTTTCTTGAGTTGTCTTGTGCAGTGCAGTGGCTTAGTTAGTGTGCTTTCTCCCCGTTGAGTTGAGTCAACTGAATTCAACTCAACAAGCTTAGAACTTCCAGAGACGGAGGAGACGAAAGAGAAAGCGACGTAACAAGGCAAAGACATAGCCAAAAGCAAAAGCTGAAATTAAAGTCAAGTTATTCCCGTGCCATATTATAGTTTGGTTCCATTACATGCATGTCTCTATGTATAGTGTCTACTGTCTACTGCTACCTTAACGTTATTCGCTCTAAATAAGTAGTAGTCGACTCGTCCTCTTTCACTCGCTCTTTCACTTTTTAGTCGCATTTGCAATTTCTGCGATACGACTCACAGTGACAGAAAGAAACAGGGCACATACACACTACAGCATTTCTTGTCTTAGTTTTCCAGTGGGACTCTACATACATCCACAAGGGAAAAGGAGGAAAACTTGTTTACTTACATATTATGTAGCAGAAAACGTATTAGGTACTAATATCATGGGAAATACTTAAGTAGGCACTACAGAATATAATATTACATATAAAAATGCTTCCTACGACATAAAATGCATATTTATATATATAGTATGTACGTAGAAGACTACTGCCTACTGTGAAAGATAAAATGCTTTTTGTATGTAACACTTAGATAAATACATAAAAATATTAAATGCAACATAATATGTGTAATATATGAATACGTTGTCTTCTTCTGTCTATTGTAGGTAAGTACTTTTACCTTTTTGCAGCTTGTGTAGACGTTTATTAATATACAGCTAGGAATACTTAAAGCAGTGGCTCGTATATATATGTCTTAGGTACTGGGAGCCAGGTACCTATACGCATGCGGACAGTTTGTCGTCCAATTTGCTTGTTACCCATTTAGCAAAGATAAATATAAATAGCTATATTCTGAAGATATTTATGTTTGAACTTTAAAACATTCTTTGATTGTTTACCTTAATGATTATTTTTCAACCAAAACAATGAAGAAAACAAAATTTTGAAGAAATATCTATTTACCTAGTGTTACTGTGTACCTATGACATGTTGTATGTATAATATGTGTGTCTTTTCTATGGGAATATTATACATATATGTGTATATGATGATTTTCATCTCTTTGTATTTACTATACCACAGCACGCCAGCAGCCGACTACGAAAGATAGCCTAGTGTGCACATAATGTTATGTAATGTAAGTGTGGAGCAGAAGTAGAACCAAAGACATTCCGAAGTGTAGTAGAATAGGAAAGAAAGGGAAATACAGAACAGAGAAGTAGAAGAAGGTACACACTACACCACACACATAGTATGTAGTGCAGCAATAGCGTAGTACAGTAGTTGTTGAAGGTAATGTCACATCTGTTTTGGTGACAAGAGCAAACCAATTTGCGCCCGCAAAGCGGAGACATTTTCGGCTTTATATTTCGCCTTTCATCGTCTGCTTCCTTTGGCCTTTGCCCCATTCTATTTCTTCTTGTCCTCCTACAGTTACACTTACCCTTTTACATTATATTGCATTAGAGATTAGATACACCCTGCTCACCACTACAAACTACTTTCCTACTATTTTTCTCAAGGAATAGATACTTTTTACAAGTTTTCACTCTTTTACAACCTAACACACGTATGTTGCATGCCTTACTATCACTGTGCACACAGACACTCACATCTTGCACATACTCTCTCACTTCTCACTCTCCTCCACTTTACATCTTAGTACAACAGCTATTGTATTTAGAATGTAATGCGATACTACCTTTCTTTTCTACACTCTTAAAGTTTAAAGATCATATATGTTTCCTAGGTCTACATGTGTGTATTACACGACGAACTACTATAGTTATGTTAAGAAGGACTGTGTGCTACACTATTGTATTGCTATTACATAGCCACAGCTAAAAATACATCATTAAATATATTTTCTTAAATAAATTGCGCCTTGTATTTTCTGTTGCTCACTTTTCTAGATTGCACTGACTTTTTGACTTGACCTCATATTACTATTTTTGGTTGAGATACATAACGTCCCTGTGGACTGTAAAGTTGTGTAAACTGTAAAGCATCCGTTCTATAATAAGTAAATTGTATATTTTGTGAATGCACATGCAGTTATCTACTGTCAGTTAAAATACTACTTTGCTTACTTAGACGTAGCGATAGTGGATAGTAAAATAAAAGAAATGGTACATAGCTGGTAACTCATTATTGACATCTCCTGTGATGTGATGGGATGCGGATGCTGTGCCACATTATGTTTTCGTTATCTGCAGTTCGGTTACATTACAGATGCAACTAGACAGAAATTTGTACATAGTACATGGGCTCAGGAGCTACTTAAATATTTTTCATTTTCTCATGCTCACCCTTGTCTTCTTTTCAGTTTAACCTCCATTTAAACATGTAAATACCTACATTCCTATAATATATTATGCTATAAGCTAGTATTTGTATTTCTGCTTCAAGTCCTAAGATATCTAGTTGAAAGTTTGTAAGCCTTGAGAAGAAACTAATATTTGTGCCTTGTAAGTGAGGAATGGTGCTGAATGATTGTGAGTATGCGTTTCATGTAGTAGACACTAAAAAATTGGTTTCCTAACTTCGATTTCTGCGTTTGGGAAGGTGAGGACGGATTTGTAGGAGATGGTTCTCTACGACACCCGACATTGCGACACGACACGACTGTGTGTTTTGAACTCTGCTCTTATGTATATAAGTACTACCACATACATACAAGAGTGTGTGGAGATATTTTGTTTGTTTAATAATAGTTCTGGTTTCGGTAAATTCACCGTTATATTACAAACAGACAACATTTCTGTTAGTTTCGGTGTTTATCGTTTGGTTTGGTTCTGTCTGTGGTAGAATGGTGCGGTGGCAAAAGGACATGAAGTAAGTACATATACATAGAGAGAAGAGAAGACAATGCACCCACCATTGCATTCAGATCAACTTCAGACAACAACAACTTAAAATTGAAATATATTGTCGTTACAGCCCATTTGAAAACTCCTCCTCCCCATTCTCATATGCAAAGTGCATATGGTACATACATTACGTACGTACATTACAAATACACACGGACAAAAATATCTTTCACGAAATACTACTGAAAATTCATGGTTGAATTCTCATGGAAGCCTTGTGGAGCTTGCTTATCATTCTATTGATGCGTTCAACTATTCTGCTTATGCATACTTCATGCACGGATTTCTCTTTATTCAAGTGTATTCCCAACAACAACGGAGATGCGCCACAGTGCCATAACATAATTTCATATCAACACTAAACTACCGGCCCTAGCTAACCCTTTAAAGCTCAAAATATGTTCCTGTCCGCAGAAATGCTTTTCCCCTTGCCTTGCGCTGCACTCGAGTGAATATGAATGTGAGTGTGAGTGAGTGCCACTGAGACAGATTGAAAAACTTTCTGCCTATAAACAAAACACTAAATTTAAAATTGGCCAACCAAACCATAAAAGAGCCAAGGGCACTAGAATAGCATACCAGTTCATATTTCATACTTATTACTGCACTAAAGTGTGTTACCACTTTATAACAACCGTACACTGCATTTCTATGATTGTGTGTGGATATTATTTACTACGTGTGTAATTCTATACTTTCACTTTCATTACCAATGAAATGAAACGAGGTTCAATATTGTTTTGAAAGCATAACAGGGAGAAATTATTTTATACTATTCCTTATTTGATAGGTATGATCGATCATATTGTAGTCCGATAGCCCGATATAATAATAATTTCGTAAGGGTTTCCCTTGTGAATATACCCTATAACTATTTATATGTAGTTGTGTTAGGTACCCTTGAATATTCCAGTCTATTCCGTCGAGAGTTGAAATTTGACCCTTAATTCGTGACATTAGGTAATCATAATCATGAGAGTACACCAGAGTAGATACACAAGTGTAATAATCCTGAAGTAAAGTAAGCACCATTAATAAAATATGCTTTACTGCAGCACAATCTCTAGTCTCTGTGGACTTCAGATACAGCCACTGCACCTATGTGCACAGTAATTACACATATATTATAGCGTCAATGGCATAGCAAATATAATCAATGGTGATCTTCCTTTTGATGATGCGAAATGAACCGAATGTTACCCTAGTATTTTGTTCTTGCTAAATGAGCCGGGGTAATTAAGCACTAACAGAATACAGCAGAACACTATTATTTTTAACTTAACATTAAGGCAACTAGGCAGCAACCCTATGGGATTACAATTCTCATCAAGTTTATCTTTGGGTGGCACCAGTTCAGTTGAGCTTGAAACAGCAACCTAAATTTTGTTTTCTCTGAAACAAAATAAAATGTTCATAATTGCAATTAATGCCGAAATTACGATATTTAAAGCAATTTATACATTACATTTCATTTTGGTTATTGTTTGCTTTGGACCAAGGAGCATGAACATCATAATAGGGTATCGTGGATACTTAACTCTTGTTGGTTTGGACTTTAAACTGTTAAAGTGTATGTTAAGTTAATATGTAATTATATTGTACGAAATCGTTATTGTTATCAAAAGATAAAATATATGACTAACCTTCAAAGTACCTGCATACGTAAGACAATTACTGTATATATACATCTGGAACATTTATTATCATTAGTCCCATTAATATAACATTTATGTACTATTTATGTTTAAATGCACACATTATAATGTAATAGGGTGTCTGAGTGTCAGACGATGCATAGAAATTCAATGTAATATAATGCACTCACTTCCTTTTAAACCCATTCAGTCCAAGTTCGTTTGAATACAATTCAGTATTTACTTAAGTTAATAAACTGTCATAATATAAAAGATAGACTTAAAGCGGAGTAAAGTAAAAGTAGAAGTGCTAGAGCAGAGATCAGTTCACGCGGGGATTTAAAGCTTAAAACTCTCGAAATAGGACACATTTATGAGTTTGCTGAGTAAACATTCATTCATTCATCCGGAGTTTCCTGGTGAACTCAACTCGCTCTCCGGACGGATAACAGAGATATGATATGAAATGCGAGCTGTTAGCCGTACTCACTTTAACATATCTGTACATGTACATAAATGTATGCATATATCATATAATAATATACATAGGTACATACAAGTAATAGCAAACACAAAACTGTGATGTGAGTACGTTATTATGTAAGTGAGGGAAAGCGCAGGAGAGAAGAGCAAGAGCACAATGGAAGGAACTAGTTGTTTAGTTAGGTACTCAATGGCACTCTATATTCAGTGTGCCATTTCCATTACATGCAATTTCCTTCCTCGTAAAGATCCTTAAAAGAAATTATTAGGTAGCTTAGCTTAGCTATCTACTATCTACTGGAGAAGAGGGAGTGGGCTACTATTTATAATGTAATGTCTAGGTAACTACAAAATGCACATTTACCTAAGTGAAATGGGGATATGTATCTCTTTTGTAGTCCTGCGTGTGCCTGCTGTATCAATTTCTCGACTAGTGTACTTATTTTCTATTTCCTCATGCTTATCATATGATAGGTAGCTATCTCTGTATATGTAGTACATATATCGGTACCTATTTAGCCATAAATATTTAAGCATACACAAGTAAAAGTGAAACTGCAAAGATCAAAGATAGAAAAGATACATATATCATAATAAGCAAACAACCAAGAGAATAAAAAGAGATGCACTCGCTCGTTCCTCATTTTCCCTTCCCGGTTGGCCTGCACTGGCATGGCATGGGAAATAAAATTCTTTCCATTTACCATTGCCATTACACTAATATTCTAGTAACTGTTATACTGTACATTATGCCGTGTACATAGGTAAGTAAATAATATAAATTCATAAGCATTCGTTGCATTGTATCTGTAGAGAAGAGTGTACACATGCCAAGCCAAGCCAAGCCATTCTATGTATCATCCCACGACAGAAAGAGAATGGAATACAAAATTGTAACAGGGGAGCCATTAGTTTAAACACAGACGACCCACGGTGCGTTTGCGTTCGCGTTATGTTTTTGTGTATTCAAAATAAATATAAATATACCCTTTATTAATATTATACTCTAAATAATCAAATAAGTAGAGCACGAGAACTTTTACTTATGTAGTGTACTGTACAATACCTTTTGGCTACTGGATGTAAGGATCCAACCTCTTTATCTACATTGAGCATTATATAATGCTCGCAATAATAATAATAATAATAGTGTATTACGCATATAGCACGGGTAGATTTACATTACAAGGAAAAGGTTGGTAGGTATGTAGCGTTGTTTTGTTTTGTTATACAAGAACTGTCCTTCCTGTTGCCCTGCCTTGGCATTGTGCAATGTCAGTGTAAACCCAATGGTCCCAGCACACACGATAATATTACATTACTACTTATATGTGTAATGATACACTAAACTAGTTCCGACTGCTCCTCTTTTCTTTAGATTCTCATCCTGATATCGCGGCACGCATTTTCTCTCCTGGAATAAACACAGTAAGAGTGAGACCTTCATTCCGGGATTCTGTCCCTGTCCTTCTCTGTCCCACATGATGTCATGTCACTATAATACTACTAACTCAATTCAGTTCTTTCCTTTTGTTCTTTCTTTTTTACTCACAATGAGACATGGCAAACGACTGAACTGTATATATTTTTATAAACGCACGTGGTCGATCCATCCCTTTTCTTTCTATGCTTACGTAATGTACTTATTTTTGTCCAGGTTATGTCGTTTAACGTCACGATGGTAATAATAGTCTTTTAGGTAGGTCTACGTCCTAGATAAGTTTAATATAAAATGTGAAATGTGCTGGCATTAGCATTATTCTTACATTGACTACCTTTCTATTGGTATAATGCGCTTACGTCTTTATATGCATACATGTAGTTTGTTACTGTGTAGTGCACTGAGGGCATAGGTGAACAAACATGACATGAAAGCGCCCATAGAACTACAATAGCTACAAAGAGCACGTCACAAAATCATAATGCCGCGGAATAGGATCGCCTTTAACATAACCTATCCATTATAGCATTAGAGTCTCTCCTCAACTGATATTGACAATGATGCATCATAAAGCAATCACATAACATCATTTCAATGTATCCTTACAACTACAACATTACTTTATTTTATAGTACGCATATACTGTACTATACCATACCACACACGAGCCGACTGCGGATACTATTTTATATACAGTACTTACTAAATTTACCTTTCTTCCTAACATAATGTTATGCATGAAGTACTAGAATTTATATTTGGTAGCACATAAATTGTCTGTGCTTAATAATATCGTCGTGTGTCATGTCATCTCACGTAAAATCCCCATCTACAGGCCATTATATCATAAAAACCGTGTTTCCCAAGCACTAAAATACGCAATTACCATCTGTCCCCCTTAAAAGCTTCACCATTACATCAATTTGGAAATTGAAAACAATTTATTTCTGAGTAAACGGAAAAATGTGATGCGGAAAACCTCAGAGGATGTTATTCCTCTCAAATTCTCCTTCTGCGACCGTTATAATGTTATTAAATTTATTGGGAAGAAGCAACGGACGTGTGTGTGGCAGCGATTCATTATAGTTATTGCATCAAACTTATTGCCTTCCCTACTCTTACAAAATCATTCAAATCAAACGAGACCAGTCCAAACTTATGTATTGTATCCATATAAAGCAATAATGCAGTTATGAATATAATTCTATTCGGTTTCTCTATTTAGGTGGTATGAGGGCTAGAACCAATACCAGTTCAGGGGAACCCGACATGTATGTATTTATGTATATAAAATTATATGGGTAAGCAAGTGTTCCATTATGTTGTGTCACATTCTATTTATGTGTGATAATATGGCGTTGAATTGAATGAATGAGCAAATGCAATTCAATTTCATATGAAATATTGAATGTTGAATATATTACAGTATTTTATATTGTGAGGGCTAACCCAACCAATCTAAACAGCAACATAAAATTTCCTCTACTCTACAATACACTACAAGGGGAAAATATAATATCTATGTAGAATACACATCAAATGCACCTTTTTGATTCAATCCTTCCTTATTATGCTCCAAAGTTCTAATAGGCATATGCTACTTACTAATGCTTATATGCTATAAATTCACCTACAGAAATTATGTTTGTATGTATTGTTACATAAGTTTAGTATGTGTATGTGTATGCTTCCTAGGTTTTCATGTTTAGCTTAGGCTACCATTACCATTCAGTTAAGTTCCGTTCAAACTCCAACGATATTTGCTGTTCTGTTCTGTCCTGTCCCTCTTTTCTGTTGTTTGTCTGTTTCATGTAGTTTTCATTATATTGGACGATGATAGAAAAGAAGATTGAATCAAAGTAATAAATAATAATTTCACGAATGCAATCAGCAGGTCTAACTTTTCGGATGGCTACGTACATTTAGGACAGGACATTACACTAACACTAACAGTTACGTCATGTCAGTAAAATAGCTAAAGAACTAACAACGGTTGTTAGGCTACCAATTCAATGCACTTTTAAAGCCTAAACGAATTACATAAGGTATCTGAATACAAAGCATAGAAATCAAATGATATAATAAGATAGCATGCCACTGCCATGCCACATGCAAGCCACAGGGGAATAATTCAATACACACAACTACTATTGTAAATATTCATATACAGATTCATGCGAAGATGCTTTAATGCGTATGTTCCATATTATTCCGTTGTGATTGTGAGCATGTTATAAGGGAACATGTTATTACTTTAGATTTATTTATATTGTATGATATCGTTTTATATTGCTCGCTAACTTGCTATTAGATACTTGTTATTCATACTGATAAAGATACGCATTGCATGTATGAATGCGTAAAGAAGAGACGAAGTACAAACTCGAACCAGAAACAGATGAGACTTATAGGAATATGTATTTAGTATGTATTTGTATGTACGTGCATGTGCGTTACGATTACGAGAATAGAATAGACACACTTACAATGCAGAACTCATACACACTACACAATTGTAGAATGCAAGCAGGGTGATACAATAATAGTAAATGCATTGCATGCGTGCATTCAAGACAAAGTGCACCATTCAATTGAGAAGGGGTGAATATGAATGTAAATGGGATTGTGATATAAAAATCTTAAAGCCATCAGATCGCTGCTGTATTTCCTACTTACTATTATACACTGTAAGGGTGCGTACATAGCAATAGCAGTAATATTGAGCACAATAAATGCGTAACATTTATATTACACTTACATCCTCCTACATAACATTATTATTACATTTACAACATACATAACAGAATCACAATGCTACACAGCAAACGGAGCAGATATTCCTTCCCGGTTTGGGCTTGCATTTGAGTTCAATTTAGTGAGATGAATTGAATAGATTTAGATTCTCGCCTATTCATCATCAGTTTGCCTGGCAGTTTCCGATTATTGGTTCCCTATTGTTATTTTAGGCTTGTTCTTCCGTTTACTTATATAAATACTGTAGCTACTCTTGCAATGCAATTCTATTGCTAAGTCAAAGGCAAGGAAATGGTTTGACTTTTAAATGATTTTCCCTTTTTATGGAGTTTAGCTTCATAAACTGGTGTAAGGCTTGTAAAGAGCAATAATTATGTATTAAGCAAGCGTTTTTGGTCTAGTTAAGTAAGTATATGCGTGTAGTAGTAGTGGTAAACTAGACATCAGGCAATGCAAGGGTGGACTTGGAGTTGAAGTTGATGTTGATGTTGAATTGGGGGAAGTGAATGAGCAGACGGGTCGGGACGATCATAAATATTTTTGTGGTTTTCTGCCTATCAACAACTTTTCCTTATCTCTGTACCTCTTTAGGCTGTGCGTTTATGCGAAAGCATTTTAAAGACTGTAAAAATAAAAGAGCGTAAATGTGTTTATTGCGTAAAGTCGACTCTTGCTGGCCTGGCCTGGCCTGGCTCTCCCTATTTAATTTCACTGTGATGTTATAGTTGTCCTATTGTCTTTTAGCTCTCATTTTGCTTAAGGGCAGATTAGCAAAGTAAAAGATGGAAAGAGGGGAGTTTATGGATAATTTAGTGGTGTAAGACGATAAGAGCCAAGGAAACCACAAACAGTGTTTTTCCTTCTATAAACACATACTGCGTTGTGCCGTTTTGCATTCTAAAGATCTAAAGATAGGAAGAAAAGAAAGTTGAAACTTTTCCTTGAGTCATTTATCTAAATTTTCAGTTTTTAATTCATGCAAAATAATGCATTTGGGAATGTGTATCTAGTATTTTTCAACACTATTACATTCATATTTAGGAGCCTAAACCCTCCCCTTCTTAAATAAACAAGGGAAATCCTATTCTATCTTAGACTGTTGTAAGAAGAAGAAGAAGGAAGAAATTGAATCAAGTGTATAGTATCTAGATTCTAGATCTACTTTGTAAATATGCGTAATATTATTAAAATGCATGTTAAACTAACCAAACGAATATCCCCCTTATGCACTTCCTCGTCATCTTTTATGTTTGAATTACATTAGCGCTCTGTGCATTGCGTTAGCATCATTAGCTTTTAACTACGTGCATTTCATTAAATTTCATAAGGTCCTTCTTGCAATGCAGTACAATATCAGACACAAACTTACTTTGTACTCTACTCCACTACAGATACATACAATTATGTTTCGTCTCGTTGGGTTTTGATTTAATTTACTAATGAAATAAATGAAGCATACCATTTGCAGTACTGATTTGTATAAATATTCAAAACGCAACCGCGTAAACCAAAAGTTTTATAATTATATGTAAAAGGGTAGAGTGAACGAAGCGAAATGATGTGAATGAGTTCAAACCATATTTCCCCTGAAGTCAATTCAACAAAATTCACAACCCCAAAAACTTTTCATTTAGCATTTGTAGAGGTGAGTCATTTAGTATATTGCCTCGATTTACTTTACAAGTGGACGATCAACTTACTTTTATTATTTACCTATATCAGATTACAAAACCAACAATAAACTCCTTTAAGCATTGCATACTACGCCACACCGCAAATTACTGATAAAAGTGATTGTACTAAAGAACTGTGTTCATTATACTAATCGTAAGGTACCCAGTTATATGTTTTCATACACATGCACATAAAATGTACGCTTATAAGTACACAATAGCAATGCCTTTGGGTTTGGTTAGGTTATTGCTTACCATTACTAATGCTAATCGTATGTTTAGTTATAAAGCAGTAGTAAAACACTTTTACTTTGTACGTATGCAAGGCAAGGACAAGTCAAGTTGAACCAAATGGAACTTATCTACAACAGTACAGCACCATAGAAGCATTAAATGCACTTTTTAATGCATACTGTGTTCTGTGTAGTGTAGTAATCATGTTACATTGATATTAGGTGGATGAACATGTGTAAAGTATCTAAGGTATCACCACCCGATCATTCTATGCCGTGCGCCTTGTTGATAGGACATGTTACATCCGTGGGCTTAAAAAATCACAAGAGACAATACAATAGAGGTATTCATCCATGAATAAATGTATTAGGTTACACTAACACACTCTTGCCCTTACTTACTTAAGTGACTTGACTGACATGCCATGGTGTTGTGTGGTGCAACGTTACGTTTCAAGTTTCATTCATTTACTTTTGCTCTGTTGCTGTTACAGATATAGCCTCGTGTTTTGTAATATACTAAAAAGACTATTTGTAGCGATAGTGATATTGAATACAGTACTCAAGCGCTTTGTAATGTCAATTCGATATTTTGTGTGCATTACAAACGGATCACTTAACATGCACTTCAATATAATGCAACAATGCAATTCAGGTAGATATCTAGAAGGTATCTGTAGTGTGTTGGTGAAAGTGTAAGATAATACTAATGCAGATAGGTACTTTAGTTTACACGTTTTGTACATATATAGTTGAGTCTGCTTATAAATGGAGCTTAGCAGCTTGAAAAGCATTAGAGTTTATAGTCAAAGAAGATTAACAAATCAAGTAGTTGAAGTATAAAGAGAATGCCGTGAGCTCGTGCACGTAAATTGAATCGGATATCTGTATATGTATGATAAGTAGGTAGATACTTAAATATACTATCTCACGTTGTGTGTAAACATCACATAGGTAAAGAAAGAGAAAAGCTAAACAGTTGACAGTAAAACACAATGTGGTGCAGAATGGATAAGTACATGAAAATACATTGTCGGCGGGTCGTCGTCGACTGAGACTGAGAGTCAGTTTAGTGCAGTGGAGTCCAAGTTGATAGTTTTAGTGGTAGTAGTACATAGTAGTAACCGGTAGTGTCATACAACTCTATCTTGTGGTATAATCTAGCCCTCTCTTCTCTTCTTTAGCTTGGCTTAGCTTTCACTTACTATAACAACGTGAATATTGCTGTCTTCGTTCTATGACAAAAAGCCTTACTTACATAGTCCAACCAAAACCAACTCCATAGTCCATGCTATGAGATGGAATGGAACCACTTTGCTAAGGTAGCTTTACTTTTCACTATTTATGTCTATGTCTACTTGTTCAGGAGCAGTTTAAGTATGTGTAGTGCAGTGCATGGGAAGGATAATAGAAAGAGGAGAGAGAGCAAAGGACACGTTATAAATATCACGTAATGTCTCTTTCGTCCTGTCCAATGCACAATGGACTCCTCTTTTAGTTTTCACTTTAGACTTTAGACTTTACGTGGTGGGATGTGAAATATGGGGAAATATCATATCATTATCACAATCCACATTTATTTTCAAGAGGGGACTTTTAAACCTTTTTCACCTCTAACTCATTCTCATTCTTGCTCTTCTACATAAAGTACAGTTAAGAGTTTACATACTATTACGGATAGAACTTAACAAAATGCGGTGCCAACAAATTCAAAGTGGAATTTGCCGAAAAATGGAAAAATCATCAGTGCGTAGCAACTCTACTGCATTCTTTTCAACGGAAAGGTATTTACATACGGTATACGGGTAAATAGGCATTCGCTATATGGAAATGCTTAGTTAATGCGATTTGGTTAACCTAGCTTCATTATTTGGTTGCCTACTCTTAATAGTCTAGGTGCCTTAGTGTAGTTGAAAGAGCTGTGGAGGTGAACGTTCTTCTGGTTCAAGTTTGAACTCTCCAACTCTGGTTTGATGTGATGTGATGTCATAATTTCGCCTGCTTCCGGATAATAATAAGCAAACGAAAGCAAGGCAAAGCACAGCTTAACTTATTTTGTTCATAACTACTACTACCTATATATGGCTATGTACTCTACTGCATGTATTTACAAAGGTCTCTGAGCTTTCCTTCCAATTTATGGAATAGAGGGAACGCAAGAATATAATTTTAGATAAAAAGATCATAAATGTAAAGCAGTGCGTGTGCAGTGTGCAAGGTTCAATTTTAGCTTAAATATACATAAACTATAATAATACTGATAGAAGTAGGTAAGTATAAAGCTTTACGACTAAATAGCTTTAACTTAGACTATCCTTTAATGCTACTGACTGCTACAGTTGCTAAATATGGTGTAGAAAAGCAAAACTAAAGTATATCTATACAGTTCATTCTCCTTGGTGTGGTGACAATCAATGCAATGCAAAGCAAACTGACTGTGAGGCGGACAGGCAATGAAATGCAATGTAAAGCCTGAAAAGAGCGAAAACAGGGTTTACAATAGAACATATCTACACCCCATTATAGGAAGTAAATGGACCGGAGAGAGATGGAATAATGAGACACAAAATGGAAATGAAAATCCGTATTTACTTATGTATGAACTGCTATACCAGACAGTACAGTGTTACTGTACGCAATGGAAGACTAAGTCTAAATACCTAATGCGGTATTACTAAAATTCTATAGGTACAGTATATTTTGACTTGACTAAACCTAAATGTACATACTACATGTGCAACACGGACGTAAAGAGTAGAAATAAATGCGGAATGTTCTTTATTCTGACTTGTTTCGAATTATCTAGCATGCTTACTGTAGTGTATGTGTAGTTTAGTCTGACTGCTCTGTTCTATTATCCTCACAACTCACAAGAATTGCATGGAAAACTGTATAAACGTTATGTTATGTTTGAATGCATGCGTTTCTATAGTATGTGCAGAGGAAGGCATTGAATGTGAATGCGAATGTGTGGAAAGATCTCATAGCCAACACAAAATGCATTTAAATGCTATGAATGTTATAGTTGTTCACAACTGTCTGTGTAAATCCAACGGAAGAATGGAAATATCTACGAAAATAGGCATTTGGCTGAAACCATTATTAGAAACTCAATAATGCTCATATTTAAGGACAATATCACTACTTGCTGTCTACACGAAGTAATATAGCTACACGCGTTATGTGCTACGTATATAGATACAACCAAACATACGGTTATTTTATGTATTTACGATTAGGTATACGGTGTACGTATACTTTAGTGTATTAGTGTCCAATGTAAGTGTATTTTACAATAAAATAAACTTGTTCCTTTTTACTGAATGAAACTCTCAAAATTATGTGACAGTTTTCTATTACATCTATTGTATACTACAAGGTAAATTCATACAATTGTGTAAATAAGGTAGCCAAAGTATGTGCCCTTACACCGAAATACAACCATGTGGTGGTAGTGGCACTTCTAGTGGAGACTTAATATATTACGCATTGTGTATTGTATATTCAGTAACACTAGTAATCGCTATGTGATTGTTCCCATTTAGAAATAGAACAGTTCTCTCTCAACAATAGCCCCAAGAAATGCTACACACACCGAGACTTCATAAGTTTGAAAATAAAGTGCGTGGATTGAATGAGTTTGTTTTTGTTTGTGCATATATCGTAACTATAAGTATAATGATCTGAAGATTTCGTTGTATTTTAGAATTGTTATGGTTCTTTCGCCATGTTCTGTTGCGCTCGACTGCCTCTTTTAAAAGGTTAATCCAAAATTGCAATCATTCTTGCAGAGCACATCTTATGTGCATTACATGGGTATATTTTAGCTTAACCAATACTAGATATAGATATGTATAAAACGTAATTTTATACTCTAGTATCTTTATATAGCAAGATAGAGGAGGACGATTGAGAGATCTAGTCATTATTTAACTACAATTATTACTCTCAGGTGTATATTTCGCTAGGCATTAAGTATAGTTGGTGTTGGTGGCAAATGGCGCTGATGACACGAGAGCATAGTAGATGAAAATTAGAAGAATGTAGGGCATTGAGAAGCGTGTGGGATGAAAAATGAAAGAAACTAAGAGACTCTTGCTCATTCATCTCAATTCTTTGTTAGCGGAGTCAGAATCAGATCACCCTCTGACTTTTCATCATTTTCGGTTTCTGCTGTGGTTTGGATTTTGGGTCTAAGTGAGTAAAAGCAATTCTAAGCTCTGTGCGGTTGGTTTGGTCTGGCCTGGGTTTGTTTGGTGCAGGTT
>JAQFYC010004642.1:0-16518 GCA_034694165.1 Tomocerus mixtus | reverse complement strand
CCAAGTTTAATTGAATTGCATTAAGTTGGGCTTTCGAATGGTGTATAAAATGTTAGGTTACCAATCCGTAGTTAGGTCATTGTGTCACCTTTTGTATACTCCCTATCTAAATACACATTCATGTCTTTTTAAAATGAACACCCTGTAGATTCTTAAAAACCGAAATTCATTGTAACTGTAATATTATTATGATTGCAGTTTCTCCCAAACACAAAAATTTAAAACCTGACCCGCTCGGATGGAAAAGATGTGAATACATTTTGCGGACGGCCATCCCATGTGCAGCAATATTTCCCATTGCTTATTCAACAATACATAGCATTTGGGGGCCGGAGCGAATATATTTATTCACGTCACTGCTAGATAAAGACCGTGGGAATATTCTATACGAAATCTGCAATTGTATCAACTGCCTCTTTCTGATATGGCAGTACATGGTTATTTGGTACATTACTATTTTCCCTGCGATATCATCAGTCATTTTAATGACAGCAATGAAGGAAGTATGTGAAGGGATAAGGTATGTTTATTGTCCTCTATAATTTAAAAACAATATTACGTAATGCCGCTTATAATTCGAGAGAATAAAGACACGTATTTTATTAATTTCAATATTTAGATGGTTAGATTTACCAAAAGGCACGATTGGAAAAGACGAACTTCAAACCATAAGCAACATTTGCATTATGTATCGAAGAATACAAGTCTTAAATTGCATTTTGAACCAGATTTTTCTCAGGTCAATCAAACTATTCAAATTTGTGTGCCCCCGCTATTGCTGCGTATCCTACTTCATAGCAATCAGATATCATTCCCTAATTGGAATTGCCACAACTGTATTTATTGTTTTGTTTGCTAACGTCGTTGCATCAGCATACTTCATTTTTTTGGTTTTCGCATCCCAAATGGAAAAAAGTACGAAAGCCACTTTGAGTTCCTGGAAGCACTACAATGGATTTCAGAAATTGGCAGTTGTCTCATTAAAAGAGGCACGTTATTTCGAAAAATTCCGGTTGTCCTGTCAAAAATGCTGTTTTATGGAAACTAAGAGAATGAATTCATTGATTTTAATACAATCCATTTTTGTACCTCTTTCCAATCTTTTGGTTACAAGGTTGCATATCCTTAAGTTTGAGTAGCACCACTGCAAAAAAATACCGTAAACTACGAAATAGTGTCCCATGGCCAATTAGTTGCACATTGGGGGATTATTGCATGTTTTTGTAAAGAAATCGGTACTTCAAACCTCAATTCCCCATGGACAAAATAGTACCCCATGTCAAAAAGTATGGACGAGTGTATTAAAGAAAATGTGTAGATAAGACTTAGCAAAGGTAAATTATTTGTACCTAAGGTAAGGTTTTGGTATGAAATGTTGACGAAATTAAAATTTTGCACTTTAAACCTCAATTCCCCATGGACAAAATAATTCCTCATGTGCTTTTTTTGGCTTCAAAAGTAGGCTTGAAATAATAATTCCCATGGGACACTATTTCGTAGTTTACGGTAAATAGACAAAACACCTTGCTTCAGTTGTAACACTTTCTATATATCAAAATATACTTACCTATCAAATGTAGTAGGTAAAGTATTTATGTAATAATAGTACTAGTCATTTATTCCACAATACACTAAAATAAATAATATCAACTGTCTATTTCTTATGGTGCAATCTCACATCATCCCCTTGCCCCTTGCCGATTTATTACCCTCATGAGGCGGAAAAGATTTGGGATTGCCTTAAGAAGGATCGAATGTAAAGAGTCGCCATTGGGAACCCTATGTATAAGACAGTTTAGCATTTTGCACATTAGACCGAGACGGTTCAATGGATTGTAAAGTTGTAGGGCTCAACGGATCCACTGGCAAGAAATCCTCCAGGGGGATTTCAAATAATATGACACTGGAGGATTTTAGAGCCCACTGAGCATCCTAAAACCATTTTTACCGTTTTCACTCATGTATCTGGTTGTCAAACTTATGTTAGGTAAATTATATAATAATATAAGCATAACGTACGGATGAGTACGGATTCTATCCGAATATGCACATACCCACGGAATTTTATCAATATACGTTCTTTTTCTTATATTAAGGAACAAAATGTAAAAATACCTAGTAAACGTTAAATGATACAAAGAAAGTTTGATGTGCAATAAAATATATTATGCAATAAGTTTGCATTGCAGCAATGAATTATAACAAAGCATTTATTCGCAAAGCAAAGACAATAAAAATAAAGCACAAATGCTGATAGCTATAATTTTGTCTGATAATGGGGTCTTGAACAATTTCTCTTATTAGTGGATCGTAAGATACACTTATGGGAATGGATGAGTGAGGGAGAGGAAGGGGAGTTTACCAAAGCTAGGTTTGTCCTAGGAAATATTTGCCGGTGACTCAGCTAGCTGGTGTCCCACGATGAGGATGATGGTGACGGTGTCGTCGTTCGGTACAACCATAACGTTTGAAGGGCCAACTTTTTTGAATTCTGTTTTCACATTTCGATAGCATGGGTGCTGAGGGTGAATCAATTTGTATCAGTTTGACCATTTGGAGAAGTGTAACCTTTTGAATTGTGTTAACGGATTTCAATGCAAGGATTTTTACTTTCTCACAATGCCCCAACTTATAGGGACACTGTGAGGTTTGACCGAAAACGTAGCGCACTATGTGAAGCAATGTGAGATTCGACTAAAAATGTATTGTACCATGTGGGGCAACGTGGGATTCCAATTGTTTTGACATTTTTTCTACTATATCCGAATTTGCCATGGTTTATTATATTAGAACTTGCTAAGTATTAGATAAGCCAACCTTTCATACTCGGGCGAGCGAAATAATATACCACTTGTACCTCTAATTATGTATCTACGGGAATTGTACACATTTATTTTAATATTCTTATATCAAAGTGTATTGAGTTGGAGATATTTGCTACTTTCCTTGATATTTGTATTTCCCAAAATCTGACATTACAATCCAATTTATTCATAAAATATTTACAGGCAAATATATTATTCAGATAAGTTAGGTAACTCGTAGGTAAGCTAGAATGTCATTATTTTAATTAAATGGTGGAATTGAAGGTTGTAATAAAATACACACGCCGTGTATTCTGCCTCTATGTTATTTACTATACTAAACAGAATATCCAGATTAGAGATAGGAAATATGGGGGACAGAAACATAAAGAACCGAAGCCTATCATATGAGACCCATGGTCTGAGGTAAATTAAATACTCGGGCGGAAAGCTGGAAACCTGCACCCTACAACATATTCGGCGCCTATTAAATAGCTTGGATATAATACATTATGCTGCTTTAGATTTATTTCCAGGAATTAATGTTAACTAAAACTTTGCTCCAGCTCATAGTTTTTAGTTTACGAGTTTGAAGAGCATTAACATTATAATAGTAGACATGTAATTATACCAAATTGCTTTTTAAATAGCCTGAGGGCCAAAATCGAACTTATTGTAAGTAAGACTTCTTTATATACAGGCCTTTTTAAATAGATAACATGAGTTTGGCTGTTCCTCTCGTTAAATTTACAATAAATCGTCCCACTGTTTTTCTCTTAATAATATAAAAGTTTCCAATCATTATTCCGAAAGGCATCCATGATTTTCGAAACATGTTCATGTATAATCGGATATCAGGATTGTTAGTCCTCATATATTTCCAAGACCGCTTACATCGTGTCGCAGAATGGTAAACATTGCTGGAAGAATGGAGGACGAATGACCAAAACAAAGTGATCATCAGTACACCAGAAGTGATGACAAACAATACAGGAATGGGCAATTTTGAATGCTGCTTTATCAAAATTATATTAAAGATTATCACACTTCTGAAAATAAGGGACTGGCCTGGCATCAGAAAATTACTGTAACATTGATTAACCATTGTGTAAATAATATGTTGAACCCTGACGTTGTTGACCACTTGTTCTACTGATGCAATGGATGGATACATGTTGCTTTCTTTACACCTAAAATAGATGAAATAAAATTTTATACGATGTTTTAAATTTCAGTAATCACTTTATAAATAAAATGGCTTTGTGCTAGACTAAAACGGCCACCCCATAAACACACTTGATCATTCATGTAATAACAACATTAAATATTCATGGACTTTGGACACATTTTCTATGTTATGGACTCATAAAAGAAGAAGTTGTTTGGCATTTTGTTGCCACTCAAAATTATAAAGTTACAATATTTTTGTGGCATCTTAGAATAATTTTTTAAATCCGGATTGTCATGCATAGGGATTCATTCACGGGAATTTTTGATGGTTTCCAGCAGGAAATGGTAGTTATCAAGAATTTTGATGACTATACCTACGATAAAGGATGGTATTGACACTGCACGGTCCTTAATGTATACAAACTGATATTAAATTATAAATTTATTATTGTTTTAATTTTCTGAATAGTATGCTGACAGCTGAATTACTATCAGCCCAGCCATAATCCTGATTTTCTTAACATATCACGTTGCGCCTTAAATTTTGTAAAATGTGCGAATTTCCCGGCGTTGGCTTATTAAATATAGTATGGAATTTCCAAGTATCCCATAATTGGATTCGCTTTTCATTTTTACAGGCAATCACAATATTTTCTTTACTAATTTACTAAACTACTTTCTTTTTCATAAGACAATTTAACAACTAATGGAATAAAGGCTTAAAACAATTACCTTGATAAATTAAGAGCTCTTATTTGATAATGGGTCATATGTTCAGTGATAATAATAGTGAAAAACATCACAGCTTGAAATCCAGTTACTGCGATGTAAAAATACATAACTACCGGTATATGAAATATTAAGTAGCGATGTTGCTTTAAAAAAAGCACGTTTATTGGTAGTACGGCTAAATCTTTGAAAAGGAGATAACAAATACACACAAGAAGAGAAGACGTATAAATCCCAAAAATTAGCCATGTCAAAAGTAGTTGAACAAAAGGGATCATTTTTATTCTCATAAGTTCTGTAAAACAAATAATAGTATTTTTGGATATTTCTTTACTTAATAAGCATGCAAAATATTTATTTGTAGAATAAATGATTAGTTAAGGTACTATTGAAAACAAAAATTTTATATTTTGTCATACCCGGAAATTTTGCTATGTATACAAATGAACAATTGCATAAGTAGCAAATGAATTCCCTCTTTATCAAAATGATGAGTAAAACAAAAGATAATCCTCCTGTGAAACATAACATCCCTAGACACAGAGCAAACAAGGGAATTTTTTCTTCCGTTATCCTGGCATATATAATTTTTATTAGGATTGCTAAGAAACTAGACCACCACAAAAATATTAGTATGTACAATCTCAGTAATGCAAACCGATTTGTCGAAACAATTATAAGCTGGTTTTTTGAGTCCCAATGTACTGGAAGGATTCCAATTATGAAATTAATTTTTGCAAGTGAATTTAGTAGTTTTGCTACTTCTGGATGGAACATTGTGGAAACAGTGGTTTAGGTTTTGC
The DNA here is from genome assembly GCA_034694165.1 of Tomocerus mixtus. Lineage (NCBI taxonomy): Eukaryota > Metazoa > Arthropoda > Collembola > Entomobryomorpha > Tomoceridae > Tomocerus > Tomocerus mixtus. Next base: position 11,012 of record JAQFYC010004642.1, on the reverse strand, counting down.
CGATTGACTAATAAGACTATATATTGTAGATGCAGAGTATTTAAATATAAGTATTTTTAAAATATTAAGTGTTTCTTTACCTTACCTTAGACAACGTTTACTAATTTAATTATATATATTTCTAGGGGCTGTCTCCTTTTGCAACGCAATTTCCTCGTGGCTATCGTAATATTACTGATGCATCATTTTTCTATTTTATAAATACAGCAATCAGCAATGCCGGAATTTTTAATATTGAACATTTTGTATAGGGTAGTCAAATTGTACTTAAATAACATGGATTAGGCGGGTCGTATCGTATATACATGGGAAAAAAATTCCCAAATTTTCCTTCCTTTAAATTGTATTGAACCTACAGCAACTATCATATAGCGCTCCCAGTCACGGCCGCCTGAAATAAAGCGTTCGACATATTTGGGTTGACCTTCGATGTATGCGGTTAAAATATCGTGGGTAAAGCCACCCAAAAGATTCTAGCTTAAATAACATTAAAAAATTAACTACACTGAAACTAATTTAAATAGATTGAAGCATTTAGATGTTACACAGCAGGGGTAAAGTGTCCCTGTGTACTTGGGTATCACTCCGACTAGCCTGTGGTATGAAAATGAGATAGCTGATTCTGAATTTCGAAAATAGAATTAAATAGTCTGACCGTTTAACAGGAATAGTAGATGTAAGGGGCACAGGGAACTTAATTATGCCTGGACATAATAATTTTTGAATTTAGTTTGAAATTTGAATAATCGTCTCGTTTTATATCCATAGACATGTATAGGGCTTGCATTTCTGAGTAAACTTTATTTCTTTTTAGTGCACCCGTAATACCTATTATTCATTCCTTACCTACAAGAATGCCTGCCGCAAATTATATTGTTTCAATTGAGCTACTCCCGACCATGTATAATCTTCATAATATTGTACAACGCAAAATGTGCCTAATAATAGCCTGTACATGACCACATAAAGCTGAACAATTTGATTCCAGTCAGTGGTAAGTGCAAGTGAAGAGTATTGTAGTATACATTACAAAAATATCTATTATGAATAATATGAATCATACAAGACCATAAGTATACCTATCATTTATCATACAGCATAATGTTGCAAATAATGCAAATGCATTCTCAAAATATGTAAAAGTGGTATACATTAATAAATAAATGAAATTCTCGCACACAAGTCCAATTAAATTAAGTTCCTTTAACAATAAGAAATATCAATCATTATACATAAGTAGGCAGCTACATGTTGTAAATTAGATTTTAAACAAACTATTTGGCAAAGCACATACATTAGCTTTATTACTGTGCTCTCGCTTTTGTGTAATTGTTTAGTACGTGTGCATAAGATATCAGGCCAAAATTGGAATGTTTGGAACAGAAGGCAGTTTGTTCTTTCTACAACCATCCTTCTCGCTGGTTACTTTGTCTATTTAGTTTATGCATCACAGACTCAAAAAGGCACAAATGATAGTCATAGCATTATTACAACTTTCTCGGAAAACGAACCAATTTACTTTTTTTGTAGCATTTAGAAATTTTGGTTTCGCTATAGCACAAGGCTCTCTCCAATGTAAATATACTGGACATTCCTTCAAACATTGTAAACCTAGGGGATGATACTCGTTTATAATACGAAGGAATTTACAATTGTCCTTTATTGATTGAAGGATTTATTTGTTCCCTGGAGCTGAATTCATAAAACCATTTTGCGAGTTTAACAATTACATGATCAAAAATATAGCATACAATTAGGTAAATCGATATCTGTAATGCCATTTTTCTTTGGAATAGGTTACGTTACAACTGTAAACTTACATAATCTGTTGGGGATTTTTATTGTCGTAATTGCAATTAGTGGGGACTAAGTTAAAGCTCTAGGGCTAATAGTAAGATGAGTTAATGTTAAGTGATATTGTAAATAAATAGATACAATACATATATGTAAGTTCACTTCTGTAAAAAGGAAATACAACTAATATTCTAAAAGTATATCCATGCGCGGATATAGTAGTAAGTATGAAGGTTATTCGCATATTTTGTAAATTATACTAGAAATTTATAGTATTTATTTAGTATATGTTTATATTTGTAGGGATAAACATAATAAACTCATTTAAAATTGATTTCTCCCACATATATAAATAGTACGAATGTTTTGTTGCACGTGGATAACCACACCTACCAGCATCCTTCCCCTTTTTAACGTGTTAAACTTCCTTCTGGAGAATTTCCTATGGTATATGATGGATTTTCACCTACAAGCGGTTTTCCATAGCTGGCGGCAGTTATGTCGTAATACCCTCTTGTCTTCCATATAAATGGCCTTATGTTCGTTCTTCATTACATACTTTTTTTTTCTATATTAAGATACTTATGAAAATGCCATATTATTATTATTATTATTACTTGTTTTCTCTTAAGTATAAAGGTAAACTGCTAAGTGAAAGTTAAGGCACAAACGCTAATATCTGTACCTGTTCTATGAGTATAATATTTTTAGAATGTTGTGTAATGGAATTTAGCTTGCTACTGTTTAGACACGATTTATATATTGCTAAACATAGTAAACTAATTTAAAAAATTACTTTCAGGTAGGTAAATTAGTTTAGATATGTTGCTTCCCACGTGGAGGAACGCCCTCGCATCCTTTTTCTGTCTAACATCTTCCTGTTTTTCTATAAGTACTGTACTGGATCATTTTGAAGGATTTTTATTGCGAAATTGCAGAAGGACAAGAATTGCAATGTGTTAAAAGCAAAAGTTGTTGGTAATGTTGTCAGCTATATAAATACTTTGCGAGTTTATAGAAATTGGTGTTTAAACTGTACATTGCTGGAGTGAGGAAGTGACAAGTCTCTGGGGTTATATTTACAATAAGTTACCGACAGTTTTTTCATCTTAAGTCTGTATTTCAAATTCCACAACTGGATTACAAATATATCCATTCCTTAAAACAATTATTCAAAGAAAATTTGAAAGTGGCATTGCATAGGAAAGGAATAATGTGGACAAATGAAAACTTTACAGCTAATTGTATATCTGTACTGTATTAATTTTTTTATTAGCCAGTTTACGCAAAGGAGTATTTCACTCAAGTAACATATATACATATTACCTCGCCAAGCCTCTGCAGTAAATTTAAAAACAATTTCCCTGAAAAGACACAAATTTAAATCTGACATTATAATTTTCTGAAGGGTAGTATTATTTCATTTACAATGTTGATCAAGGAAACACTTAAAGTTTATGCATTCATTTTCCGCGTAGCTTATTTCTTAGGAGTAGTTTCAGCAAAAGTAAAGGAGCAACCTCCGGATTCAAAGAAAATCTTTGAATTGACACTGGGCGAGTCAAATTGGAAAGTTCGAATTACCATAACTCTATTTACCTTTTATTTATTATTTGTATCAAGAGTTTTCTTACCAGGTTATACGTGTAGTCTGTCCGAATTAAATTTTTCATTGATAGCAGGCTTAGCTCAAGGTTGTGTATTGTCTTTGATTGTTAATATACATCTTCAACGGAAGAAGTTTATTCCAAGGATGAATGATATGATAAAAGTTTATGAGCTGTATTATGGTAAGTTAGCATATATCTTTTGATATTTAATATAATTTTTAGTGGCGCTAATTTATGTAAAATAAATGTTCACTTGACTATTGACGAGACGTAGACCTAGAGGACCACTACTAGGCTAAAGGGCACTGGGTAAAGCACAGTATCGTAGCAAAATCTAATTAAAACTAATTTGTAGCTATATTGATAATGAAGTCAATTAATTTAATTAAGCAAAATATGCTTAATTAAAGTTAGATTATTGTGGGCATTGGGATTCCACAGCCGAAGATTAATCTTTAATCAATAATACCTGATAAATATGAGGTGTATTTTCTGTTTTTTCAACCTGTAGAAAAATCCATCAGTACATTTACAGACAACGACGTAAAATCATGGAAGATATGTGAATACCTATTCAAACTTTTTGTACCATGCTCAGTATTTTATCCTATGCTTTTTGTAATAATGTATATTATCTGGATTCCCACCCCAATGCATCTGTTCACTACTGTACTGAAAGACTGGGACCGTACAAGTATTATTTACATTCTTTTTATATTTATCAATGGCCTATTTACATTATGGCAATTGGTAGCTTATTGGTATACATTTGCCCTTCCATGCTCATCTGCAGTACTGTATTTGACAATAATTAAAGAAATCTGCAACGGTTTAAGGTACTTATCCAAATTTTATTTACAATTTTTTTAAATGAATTTGTATGCTAACTATTAATATTTTTTGAAGGTGGCCACAGGAAATGCAACAGAGAATTGGAAGAACTGAGATTAAAAAAATAAAAAACATGTGCTTAATTTACAGGTGTATTCAAATTTTAAATCTGGTTTGCAATGACCTGGGCAGAAATGCACACGAATTCGTCAAATTTTTGGCTCCACGTTATTGCATTACTGCCTATTACCTAGCAATTAGATATTATTCCACGCTTGGATTTAATTCTTCTTGTGTTCTTGTTTGCGTTACCAACTCAAATGTATTTGCTTACTTTGTTTTTTTGGTTTTTGTATCACAAATTCATGGTAATACAGAAATGACCATAAAATCTTGGAAATATTACAACAGATTTAAAAGATCCCCTTACGTTTTGGTGAAAGACACGCGTTACTTTGAAAAGTTTCGAAAATCATGTAGAAGCTGTTTATGTTTGAATGTGAGACCAATTAGTTCGTTTTTGTTTCTTGATTCAATTTTTAGACCTCTTCAGAAGCTTCTAGTAGTATTTTAATTTTGGTATAATTCCATGGCATGAGCGGAAATGGAACCAGCAACTCCCAATAAAACTCCCAATGCTCCCCATGTAATTCCCGCTGGGTTGTTACATTCATTTTGTAGTGTGTTAGTAGTGGTTTACTCCAATAAAGTAAGATTACATGAAACTTGTTTTATTTTTCATATTTCTTCATTTGAAACTTGGATATAATAAAGACCATTTTTTAAAAAAAAATCCACACTTCCAGATTGTCTAAAACTCAACATTTTTTGAATCTCGTTTTTGCTAAAATCTCTCAAATATGATGTTCGTCAACATAACAAATTGTGGCTCTGTTTTTGGAGGTGTGAAAAATGAAAATGTCGTAAAATTTTGATTAGTTTTTCCCTTTTAATGCCTGATGACTTTTTAAAAATTAATGTCGTTAAACTCTTTACAAAAATGCAAAAACCAGCCAATTTATTTTATTTCAATTTTATTCCACTTTACTATTTTATTTGTAAATGTAATATTTTTTTCGTTTGTGTTGGAAGTAAAGTGAGATGAAATCCCAACAACCCGAAACTTGAGCCTTTTCATAACTTCTGATTATCATTACCTAAAATATAGTTACCTAAGTATTTCCCCTCTAATTTTTGCTAGAGACAAATATTTCAGATAGCAATTAACCGAATAAGCCCTCCTTGTCGGTATACGTACGACGGGCAGGTTGTATTTACCAAACACTACATAAAAATTCAGTTGGTAAATTTTAAAACTATAATCGCAGGGTTCTTCGGCAGTGCCGATCTACCCAATTAGTTATACTGTAAGATTACTCAAATTATACCTTTCAAACTTAAACCAAAAAACATTTATACTCTATTTTGTACTATCTGTCAAGAAATCTATAATTTTTCGGTGTTTCTTTTTACTAGCTATTTAGAAAATGACACGGTAGCCACAGGTATTTTGGAATTCACATTTCATGAGGAGACTGGTTTACATATTTGCAATACAATTACTTACAATTATTGTAATTGGATTTAGCGAAAATTCCAAGCCTTTCACAATTTAAAGAAAATTGACATACAAAAGAATTACCAACCAGTAACCAACAAACAAAACAGTTAGAAGGAAACGAGACCTTTAAATTGTGTTGTCTTAAATGCATAAAAACTCTTACGAAAATATTTTTCTCTCTCTCTCTCTTCTCATTCTTTTCCTACTTTATACATTAAAATACTAATACATAATATTCTATCTATCTAACTACATCTACTAAACAATTCTCCGTGCAACCATGTTGATTAAGAAAACGCTAGTTTTATACGGTGTAGCTATTCGGATGGCATATTATACTGGCGTTATTTCATTTACTGAGGAAAACCATTTCCACAACTCAAATAATCAATTCAAAATAACTCAAAAATCAAATTGGAGAGTTAAGATATCTAATTTGCTATCTTTGCTGTATTTATTATTTATTGCAAGAGTTTTTATACCAGGTTGGATCCCGGATTATAGTTACAAATACCGAGTTACTGAAATACGATTTTCATTTTTGCTCTTACTGGGCCATACTTGTGTGTTGTTTTTATCAATTAGCATGTACATCCACCAGCATAAGTTTATTAACGTAATCAAAGCAGTGCTGGAGATTTACCAGAAAAATTATGGTAAGGGAAGCGTTGACCAATTTTAAATTTTGGTAAATCAATTATAATATAATGTTAAGTACATTAATTAACTTCTTTTGTTACACAGCTTCTCCAAAAATGAATCGCTTAAAACCGAAAACAAACATTTGGCAAAATTCTGAATATTTTATTAAAATAATGCTACCCATTTCTGTGGCATTTCCTGTGGCTTATTCAACAATTCATGCTGTCATGTGGCCAAAGAGAATTTATTTGTTTACTGCACTGCTAAATCTCGATCGAGGGGATCTCATTTTTGAAGCGTTCAATTTCATAAATTGGGGTTTCCTTATCTGGTACTATATATATATGTGGTCCATAATAATAGTCTTGATGGCCACTGTTCTCATCTTCATGACTATAGCCAAGGAAATCTGCCACGGAATAAGGTATTTAATAAAAATTAGAGAAATTAATATGAAGAGGGCAATTATTAAAAAAAATTATCTAATCGGGTTTACTGATTATTTAAATTTATGTTTAGATGGAGCGATGGGTATATTACAGATAGCACATTGGGACAAGTGGAATATCAAAGTATAAATAATATTTGTCTTATGTACAGATGCATTCAGGTAATAACTTGGTATACTAACGAAGCTATGAGAAATGGACATAAAGCAGTCATGACCTTGGCTCCGCGGATTTGTTATTTAATTTTCTACGTGTCCATAAGATATTATTCCGAAATCGGTTTCGCAACAGCGATCATTATGCATTTGTGTACCTGTGTTCTAGTTTTAAATGTATTTGTTTATTTAGTTTTTGCTTCGCAACTCCAACTGAGTACATCACAAGTCATTAAATCGTGGAGTTGTCACAATAAGTTTATATCGAGAAATGATGAACTTTTATTGAAAAAATTTCAAAGATCATGTATCTGCTGCTGTGTACAAAATCTAAAGGCTATTGACTCCCTTATCTTTCTTCGTTCAGTATTTATTCCTCTTGGAAAACTTTTAGTGGCCTTTTAATTATATAAAAGCATGCCACTATATTACTGCAGATAAGAGTGGTATGGATAGAGCATTAATTGTGTCAGCATTATATGACATGGAAACATTTATTCATTCATATATGTATTATGATCTCTGATGGTCGGTTGATGTCGCTGCGAATTATTATAATTATTATATTATGTTTATACATCTCGTATGCTAGTTTTCATATAACATAGTACTTATACCTATAGGTATATATATATAGGAATTCATTTTGATAATGAACACATTTTGATCTTAGCCATTGCCCAATAAAAATTCAAAAAATACTAATTATATAACTTAATAACTAATTGCTCATTAACTTAGATGCATGATGCTTTTTGCAGAGATTGTGCCGATATTTGTCAAATGTTTGCTTTTAATTGAAATATACAAATAGCTTTGTTGTATTCATCCCGCTATCTTAGCCATGAAAATTTTTAAGGCTACTAAATAAACGAAATAATCTATTTCCAAATATAATTATTCAATAAACAATTCAAAAATTTGACTATTAGATAATTTGTCGTAATTAATAGTATTTATTAAAATTATGTGAAGATTTTGTATTAACAGTAGTTCGTAAACTCCTTAAGATACAAATTATCCAGTTACTTCTTCTTTAAATACGATTACCATTAGGAATACACAATAAATATATATGTATTGATATAGATAAACACAAAAGTAAGTTTAAATTAATTATAGTGCATAAGTAGAACGAGTTTCCCTAAGATTATATTATACTGCGCCACAAATTTTTATTAAAAATATGCACATGAAATATTGCATTTTTAAAGTGATTTATGCAAGATTAGAGATTTATCAAAGCACGAATGAATAGAGTGAAATGGAAATGATCTTACGTAAGTATTGAGTAAGTAAGTAATGAGAGCATGATAAAAACTGCTGAAGAGTACATTTATTTTAATCATGGATGTACCTAAAAGCTGACTACTGACTACGTTTCATTTTTGCAATACTAATACAATATATAATTTCCAAAGTCGTATACAATTATATAACTCATGGTTCCCAGCACCATCAGCAAGAGCATAAATATGGGCACTTTAAAATTCAATTTACCATGGTTCGCCTTTTGTATGTTTTCCAACTGGAAAATTTAAATTATGGTTGTCGTGATACAAAACATATATACAAGCATTACTTAAAATATATTTGTCGATGATGCCACTACGGTATAATTTTAAAAGAGTGCACAGTTGCACCCTTTATCCAGATTTATTTTGTGTAAAGGTTGTTTTGAATGTTTATATTTTCCTTCTGGGACAATTGGCATCTTATCAATTATTCCAGGATGCAGATGATGAATGTTATAGTTCACAGTGCAGTTTACCCTTGCAACTTAGAGCAAGCTGCATTAGATAAGTTGTAAAATGAATTGTAGCTGTAGGTTATGCATAAAATAAAATTTACCTAGTCACCAGTGTGGCGTGAGCAAATAAATAGTATCATCTGACTATGAGGACCTTTTTGGTTATTGCCATTCTTGTTTGCCAATTATTGCTATGTAAAGTTTTGTGTAAAGATGAGGGCTTTACGACCGATACGCAAGGTAAAACAACAAAATTATATATTATATAATTATATAGTAACAATTATATTTAAATTATATATTATATAATTATATAGTAACAATTATATTTAAATTATATATAATTTAAAATATATATATAAATAATATATATATATATAAAATATGTATATAAATTAAATAATTATATATAAAAGTATTTTAAAAGTTATAAATTATTGACAAATATTTTGCTACAGGTTGGAGTGACGTTTCCTCTACGTCCTATGAAGATGATATTTACAGAGATCCCCATTCGTATGCTTCCAGTAGTAGTAGCTCTAACGGAGATGAGCACTTGTCAATCTGGGACTCTGTAAAAGGGGTTGCTTCTTCAACTTGGGATTGGTGTCGTGGAATAATTAGAAAAGACGACTTAAAATTTGAATACCACTTTGTCCCGGAAATGAAATTGGATATTAAATACGACGAAGATGAAAATCCAACTACAATTACCTTAGTTCCTAAAAATAGTAAATCGCCAAAAGAAAATGTGACTATCCTACATACTGGAGACAAGCAAGGACTTAAAAAATCTCATTTAAAGAAAGATGTTACGTATAAATTTATATTTCACGCCTTCACAAAAAACGGACAAAGTTTCTTTCCATTGGATGTTATTGGAGGTAAATACATTTTAAAACTATTTTAAAACTGCTTCGATTTGGGAAAACATTTTTAAATCCTTAATTACGTTTGTAAACTAAAGATGTTCACTTATACTTGCACTATTTATTAATTTTCCAGGTTATAAACTGAACATGTACTTTGAAAACATGAATGGCGATATCCCTGGACCAGGGGTTTGCGAAGTTGAGAACGAGGAGAATACTTACCGACTATGTGAAAACAACGAAACGTCATCTCTTGCTGTTCCGCCTTCAAAATTTAATATAATTGTTGTTGATTACAGTCCTCTCGGTGGGAATGATTGGGACCCATTCAACTATATGAGGGTTTACCGTTATGTAACAAAAATTGCCGAAGTGACAGCTGATTTCATACAATTTCTTATGGAGAACAAAAAAATTAAAACGCTAGATGACGTTCACTTAATTGGATTCAGCCTTGGAGCTCAAATTGCAGGAGAAGTTGGAGAAATATTAAGCAAACGAAATCTGAAAGGCGATTTAGTTGGAAGAATTACAGGTATTATTTATTTTATTATTATATAACTAAGCAGGGATCTCATTCATATCTGTACTACACATAACATTCTTATTTTAGTTTATTATGCTTTTTTAAAGTAGCAGTTCTATTAGTATTTATGAATTATCTACTCTAATTCATATAAAATATATATCAGGTTTGGATCCCGCCCTTCCTGGATTTATTACCGGTGGATTAAATAAATCCCAAGCCAAATTTGTGGATGTAATTCACACTGCTGGCTTGGTAGGAAAAATTAGAGAATGCGGGCATGTTGACATCTATTCAAGTGGAGGAAGGATGAGCAATGGATGGGCTGAAAAATGTGACAATTGTAAGTTTATATAATTATATAAATAACAGTATTTACTTCCCTTTACTTGTTTATAATTGACAATTTTAATTATTCTATAGATTCTTGTGCTCATAATACTGCCCACGAATTGTTTGCTCTGTCGATTGTAAGTTCAAGTTATCCCGCTGCTTACAAATGTGAACTGTCCTTGCTGAGGGCTCCAGTACTTGACAAATCCAAACGAATAAATTTCGGGGAGCACATTGACACTAAGTGAGTATTGCTCGATAAATTGGTTTCACTATATAACGATTATTATAACCTACTATGTATTTGAAAAGACCAAGAGATATTTTTATACATGATATGGCAGGACCTAAACATTATTACCAGCGAAGCTGGATATGCTTTCGTACAGTCAGTCCGTCCGTCCGTCCGTCCGTCCGTCCGTCCGTCCGTCTGTATACTCAATAACGTTTAAAGTATTGGACGGATTCCAACCAAACTTAGCATACATG
>JAQFYC010004641.1:0-16522 GCA_034694165.1 Tomocerus mixtus | reverse complement strand
CGGACAGACGGACAGACGGACAGACGGACAGACGGAACGGTCGTTTACATAAAGTATTGTTCCAATACTTAATAAGCAAGTACTATGCACATTAGGTACCTAGCCACAACTATTATTAAATTAAACATACATTTTTGTTAATCAATCTCTTAGCATTCTTTCATGGAGGGCACAAACTCAAGGGGAGAATCATTTCAGTAGTATTACGTACATGACTTATTGCCCAGCCCTATTCATTCACATTCACAAGCCTCTTGCACATTGAAGCAAAGGCCAGGCCAATTTAGACTTATTTGTTCACTGATCCAATCCACTTATGTTATTAGAGCATATGTAATTAAATTTTTCATCAAATGTTTACATTAAAAACGCATAAAGATTCTGAGTACCTTATGCTTTTGTCCTACTAGCAATTCAGATAAGCAATTCAAAATATCATGATCATGAGTATAATTGATTTCACTTGTAAAGCTATGCGTAAATAGCAATCAAGCAAACCATGTAGGTACCTATGTATGTATTATTTCAATCAAATATTTATTCTCTTTTGATAAGTGAACAATAAATAATTTGATTTGAAATGCCTACGTACTTAAATAATGCTTTAGCATTTCCATTCATGAATATATAAGTAATGCATGCATGTTATTTTTAATTTTACCCTGTTATTATTTACTTTGAAGCGTTTCTCGAGTTTGCAATTAACTTGATTAATTCGCATTCCCTCTTCAAATTAGCACTCAGCATCGAGCAGCTTTAACTGTAAATTATTTTGCAAAATTACCTGCCGCTCTTTCTGATACATATACTACACAGTTCATGTGAGTATATCATACTAAATCTATCTTTCAATATAAAAAATAGGTACTCATTAACTATTGCGGGAACATGCATAATAATAATAATAAATATTTTGTACATTTACTTACATACCCAAATCCCACCAGTCAAATACGCCTACTTAATTTTGAATGGAAGTATACCTACTAGCCTACTACTATGGTTTAACATCATCCGCCTCATGGTAGATTAGTAGACATTATTGCTACGAATTTTGCGTAATGGAAGATTGTACAATATTATATATGTGGTGTAATATGTCGATGCCCTTTCTGTAATACCTATATTACGTACTTTAAATAAATTATTATGGCTCAGCTAAATGAATTTACATCATGCAAATCATTCGCAAAGAATTTCACAGTTTAATACCTTCGGGTGATTTGAATGAGATGAAGGATTGTAACAGTAACATCACATCACGTCCGCTAACCTAAATACATACCAATTTGCTCATACAAAGAAGCACCAGCTCCAACACACAATGAAGCTGAACCATCCTACCTAATTTAAGCTGAAAAATAGTAGTATATATTTCGACTTTTGGAATAATAAGGTAGTGGAAGCATATTTTGTATTTACATAATGCTGATAAATCATTTTATCTATCCTGACTTCTACACATGGTTTAAGTTGACGCTACTATGAATGCAGTGATCACAATCCTCGTATACTCATAATAGTAAAGTGATTAGTATGCTGGTCAGCCCAACTACAGCAAATACAAATGTGGCCAAAATATATGTGTGTGTGTGACTAGAAAAACCACATCGAGTAATATATTACATACGCAACATAGGATATGCATATTTCTCATTTCCTGCCTGGTTTTATTTGACTATGTGAACCACTTCTAATTTATATTCACTCATTAATCTACATAAATCTGGATTACTCGGACTACTGTACACATATGATCTATAATCTTTATTTATTTAGCAACCACTACACTATGCTTCCTTCCGCAAGTTCAGCGGAAGATAAGTACACTTCGTTGTCAGATCTGTGAGGGAAATGATTGCCACTTACACATTCTATGACTATCTATGTACAGATATGGGCACTTGAGAATACTGAACTAATAAGTAGGTACATATTTATTCATAGGAAAGTTTTAGATATTCGCCAAATCACGGTAAAATATGCTAATCATAAGTTTAAATGAAAAAGCAGATTTGTTTATGAAACAGATGCTGCATGTGCTTGAATCTATGCAAATTTATACACGTAGGAATAAAACTATCCTTTGAATAGTAGTGTGCATCCAAATATCCAATAGATTACTGGGATTCCTTATGCACACAATTAGGATAGCTGTACGTTAGTACCAAATATACATTTCTACAGACTACAGATGGGACTGGAGCTAGACAGCTTAGAGTAAAGCAAAACTACATCTATGCCTTTCCCAAGCTTAAAATCTTCATTCTATTCACACGCGAAATTCGATTTTTCGTTCTCTAGGTTTTCGAGAATATTTCTGTCAATTCAACTGACAGGCAGTAATCCAGAAAATACAATTGAATTAAAACGCACGTGCGTGAAAGTGTCTGAATTAATAAATTCGACTACCACGCTCTTGACTCAGATGTGTGTGCTTTCTCTCCAAAAAATAATTTGATTCATTCTCGGAAATGTTTGAGTAAGCCAATTAAAGAAAAAGTCAAGCCAATATACATAGAAAAGCTAATTATAGCCAATTATACAGAACACTTGAAAAATTTTATCTTTTATTTAATTATGCATCTTCTGCCATGTCATTCAGAGTTAGGAGTGGAAAGCATTTCTCCTATTTATATCCAGTAGTAATGAAATGCTTTGAATTTTGAATAGATATGTAGTAAGTTAAATAACAAAGATAATTTCAATTTCCATAATGTACTAGTGCAATAAACACCAAGTAGATTAGCTCATGGTTTCCACCATTATCTTATGCTAAAAGGAAATTCCCATGAAAGAATTATCTAAAGTACCTGAGTATCAAATTCAAAAGCTTTTCTCTCAAATGAAAATGTAAACCAATTGTAAGTCAATTTGAGACGATTCTGTTCTAGTTTGGCACAGAGTATTGTAGTTACTTTGAAAGTGTATGCGTAGCGTAACGCAAGGCTGTGTGCGGTGAAGAATGAATAGTGTAGTTCTAATAAATATACTGTTCCTTGTACCGCAAAACTAATGTAATCACTAGGAACGGAAACCTTGCCTCCAGCTCCGTCGTGAAAGAGATTTGCATAAAAGGTCTCATCACATAGCAAAGTAGAAGTGTGTATTCGACAGCACGAAAGAGAAGTCAAGAGAAGAGGCTATGATATCTACTCCCTGTGTGAATATAAATGTAGTATAGTTTAGTTGAAGTGAGTGAGCAATGCTTCTGATTGTAAGGGAACCGCTTCTCTTTTATGTTATACAGTAATTTGCCGTAGGAGTACGTTATATTTATTTATGTTGCAGAATTATTCGACATCCCTGCAATATCCACTTTGCTAGATAGTTTGGCTAAATTAATCTGAAATCTTTTGGGACATAGAGAAGAATTTAGAGAATGATGAACGTTTTTTTTTAAATATACCTGTTTATTGTGACTTTTGTGCATAGGTAGTCAAAAATTGCTTAACAATATTTGCAGAATTGACAAATTGCAATTATTTTGCAAGTGCACTTCTTATTTAGCTTCAGATCACAATCAGAAGAAAACTTAATTTTAGACACCTAAAAGATTTTAGATACCTAAGATTTTAGATACCTAAATGATTTTAGATACCCAAATGATTTTAGATGCCTAAAATATTTTAGAAACCCAAATGATTCTAGATGCCTAAAATATTTTAGATACATAAAAGGTTTTAGACACATTTAAGATATTTATACGCAACGAGTACATTTTCTTGCAACACATATAATAATATGTACATTAGATAACCTAACAATCTCAACTCTACATTTTCCTACCAAATATTGTATTACACATCTGACACATTACAGTATAGTAGTAAAATGAAGTAGCTCAGTTATATTTATAGAACCATATTACATACTATAACATAGCAGAGCTTGTAAAGTGTAAAATAATTACTGCTGCAACACTATAAACTTTCACACTGCACGAATTCGTTAGAAAAGCGGTAGAATTTCTCAAAGAAACGGTTTCCTTTATTTTCAATTCACAGTTACGTTTACATACTATCTGTACATCATACTTAAGCAAAGTCTGTGTACGATCATTTATAAGGTACCTCTAGTATGATGCAGTAATGATAATGATACTAGTGCCAGTTGGAAGTAAAGAAAGGACACTAGTCATAATTATGTAAAATACAAAAAAAATCCTTTATATAAAGAGAAAATTGTAACTGAGCATTATTGAGTCGGAAAGAGGATGCTAATTTCAAAGCTACAAAAGTAGAGATACCTGGTATGCATAAAAATAGAAAGAATTTTCTTTGGAACTGAATGTATAAATGTCATATCTGTCGCATACATTAAGTATACCTTTTATGTAAGAGTTCATTTTCATTATGTAAGTAACTAGCTACTGCATCGTGTATTATATACAGATAGCTACAGTCTTATGCTATAATTATATAGAATAGTTCATCTATGATTAAAGTGTGGAATGGATACATACATAGTTAAGTCACAGAAGTTCGTTAAGGTAAATGATACCACTAAAGTCAAGTCCTACAAATACAAAAGACAGGGAACTCGTATATTCTTTTATATACGAATAGAATACCTTCGTAGTCTAAAAAATTATACCCTATTATAACTGGATTGAATGTCTGGTCTTTGTAAAGCAGGTAGCTCTTTATACTATGGCTTTATCTATTCATTAATAATAGTATTCTATAGAAGCACAAGGTATAATAGCGTCTGAACATAAGACTTTGGCATGACAAAGTAAAGAAATGAGCTGTGCTGCTTTTTCACTTGAAAAACGAAATCTTTTCATTTGTCTCGCTCCCTTGCTTTCTTTCACTGCTTTCACTTGGAGCCTTATAGCTTTCCCTTCCCTTTGTCAAATGAGGACAATGTAAACAGAGAAAAGTGAGAGTTTTTCTAGTACTGTAGTTTTGTAAAGGAAGAAACTAAAGACACAGCACTAGACACACGTGAGAAAGAGACTGAGACTGAGAGCAAGCCATGCCAAGTCAGAAAATGAAAAAAATCACATTGCATTTCAAAGGAAGAGAATAAAGTAAAGCTGAGCAACAGAACAGTTAAGGAGAGGCTTGGATTCATGGGAATAGAATTTAGTCAACTCAACTCATTCCTTTTGTAAAAAGAAAGGAAAGAGAAAGGAATGGCAGGAGAAAATTGTGAAAATAATTAAGTTAACCTTTGACGGAAGAAATCAGAACAGAACCGAACCAAAGGAACTCAACTCAACTAACGTACCTAGCTGAGCAGACTTAACTAATTAAACTGATTCTATTGTGAGCAAAGTCTTGAGAAAATAATTATGACTAATTGTATAAATATGATATACCGATATAGTACCAGTATATTAAGTGCAAGACATAATTAACTGAACTCAACTACTAGGTACAATACAAAATACGACCCACTTAACTTACGTAGCTACAATACAAGACAATGCAATTATCAGTTGAGTCAGTGAAACTGGAGTGGAGAAGTCAAGTCAAAGTGAAAGATACAATACCTTGGCTAACTTAATAGTAAAACTTTGATGAGATTGACACGCTACAAAGATTTTTTATACTACAGGAGAACAGCCCTTTCTATTTGTATAGCTTTCAAGTTTCAACTCCTTTATCTTCTATTAGAAAGTGTTACTACTTATATAAATACCCTACTTTAGAGCATTTGACTCACATTACTATCATATAATGGAAGAAGTTGTATGTTCATTGTACATAAAATACAAGGGAAAATAAAGTAAAAGTTTCAGACACATTTCTAATAATGCACTGTAGTAGTCCTACTTTGTAGTACATAGTAGAGTGAGTGTGAACAGTGAAGTGGTGATCTTCAACAAAAAGATCTGTAGAATCATTTAACTGAGTTATTTCACACAAAAACCGCGATATACACTTAAAGGCTGTAAGTTAAAATGTGTCAGGGATTATTCCCACAACGTATTACAAGTAGTAAGTATCTACTCTCTACATATGTATGTATAGCAAATTCAGTTTAGCAACTTCCTTATACTACTTCATATTGCATAGAGTGCTCTGATCTCTTCACGAGGTCATTTATTCCCCTTTACGTACGTATATGTACTTTTGTGACTGTTCCTATAAAATACCTATACTATACAATTAAGAGCTTTCAAACAATAATAATTGAAGTAATCTACTATGTATGTAATGTACTATTACATAGTTCAGATATATGGAGTCCCAGCCAGTTCACATTCACTCTAAACTTTAGCACTTCATACTTTCTTTCGCACGACTGCTTTGCTCTGCTATCAACTATTGGATTGGGATTGGGTTATGGGTTTCAGTTCAGCCACACACTCTAAACTAAAGTAAACGTTGAACTGGCCTGGACCGGACTCCTTCCACAAGAGAATATGTACAGAATAAAAGAAATCCGGGAGAAAGAACGTACATAGTACACAAACTCTTGTATTCTATCCATCGAATCATGTTATTTCAGGCTCGTCTCCTCTGCACTTTCAATATACACACCGCAATAATGCAATTGAATGCTTAGATGTATAGCATTACCTGTCTTTAGCACCTATATATTCTATGAAGTGAATGTATGGGAATATTATATCAGTAAGCATACTTATATTCACACCGTTTGTAGATATGATAAAAGCAGACCATGTGCAAACGGCTTTTCTAGCTATTGAACTGACATCGAGTGAGTAGGAGCGAGAACGAGTACCTTGCCATCATCCTTTGCCTTGGTTAGATTTAGACTTAGACTCGCATCAGAGTGGAACTGAAAGTAGTCTGACATTATATAAAGAAAGGAAATTGGTTGGAAAGACTCTCTCTAAACTTTTCCCTGTGGAGTTGAATTGAGGCAGAGCAAGTCAAAAGAAGAAAGACTGATGAAGATATCCCTGGCCTGGCCTGCCTGTTCTACTCTCGTCTGCTTTCTTCTGTTCTGGCCACACCATGACTCTCTCATCTCCATCCACTGTTTGATTTTTCTTCCTTTTATTTCTATTCTTTTCAAATTCTGGTTCTGTGTCGTGTTCTGTATCCTATGGTTTTACCATTTCCTGATATCTATATACTATTTTCACACTGTTTAACTATTTAGGTTAAATTCTGCTGCATTTATATACTTACTTATGTATGTATGGTTAAGTGAAAACAATGCAGCAGTCAAATATTGAGTAGTTATAACAAAATTTCACAAATTATAAAATTGGATCATTGTTGGAAGAACAACTAACCTAAAGAGTTTGAATATGAAGTATTTTTTCCCTCTACTTATTTATTTAAGTATCGCTGAAACACGAGTTTTATCATAATACAGAATTTAAGAATATTAATAAAACAATTTGCTATTTTCCCAAATGCTAAACCTGAAATTGTTGAAATAGGATTTGTTCTATTTTAGCAAAGAAGCAATACACTTCGCCTACTAACCTTCTTTTGCTACTTATAAGTATGTAATATTATGCGGCATGTAGAAGTACAATAGAATATGAATACCATTTGCAGTGATACCATCATTATGCACTATGGCGAGTAGTTAATGCTGTAATATAAATAGTAATGTACTTTACCGTATTGTTACATAGAATAAGTAAATCGTCAAACAATGGGTACATACCTGAAACACAAAGAAACACATAATTAGTTAACTTGCTTTTTCTTAACATTTTGCAATGTAATGTATAAAGCTAAACACTGTTTCATCATAGAAATTAACAATTACTTGTTTTACAAAAATACTAATTAAAGCTCCAATACGTTATAATTAAATAGCTTACAGGGAGCAGTAAAAGCATGTTATATAGCGAATCTGACGTAAGCAACTGTTCATTAGCTTATAAATTGTAATTTGTTAAGGTAGCCTACTTCTGGCTTATTTGTGGAGAAATAAGATTCCTATAGCTTTGTAAATGGTAGGTTAGGCATAGACGTCTACGTACGTAATGTAGCATATTTACAATGTTGAAACGATATTTCTGGCAACCCTGAAAATTGCCGATCTACAGATAGGTAACAGTTTTATCCTAACTGTCAAAGGAATGCAATGTAATGGACTTGGCGGAGTTGAAGAATTTTATCCTTTATCTTTTACCCTGTCTCCGGTTAATCTCACGGCAATAAATCTCATCTTTGCCAAACATTACGTGCCTATTATGAGAAATCAAAAATATCTTTTCCTTCTCAGTTAAGTCAAAGCTAAGTCAAGTCAAGCAACCAGACCAGCCAAAGAAACCGACTAATGACAATGCAGGGCTTATAAAGTTGACTTTCTGTGGTTTCACAAGCTGCTGCACAGATCCTACTGACTTGAGCTTTGTGTCTAAGTCCACTGTCTACGCAATAATATAATAATGTAATACATAGACGTAATGAATCGCTTCTACTCTACTGCATGTATCAATATTACCTACATGCGAATTCTATGTAATAATGGTACTTACTACTTACTAACACACAAAGAACTTGGTTTGGTTACGTTTGGCGGTAGTTGGCTGAATGTGAGCTTGAGCAAGCAAGTAGCTTGAAGCTAAAACGGTTCATCACACCGGAAGCAATCTTTTCATCTGTGATTCCTTTGAGGAATTTCATAAAATAAATAGCCGACAACGAAACCAACACCACGTAGCGTGCATTGGTCGTGAAACCCGACCAGAAATTATTTACCTTTCCATTTATAAGCACTTATAGCTATAAGTGTATCTGTTTAATAAATACCTCAATTCCTTTGAGTGCCTAAACCCCTTTAACACAAACTCTCAGTACAGTATTGCATTATAATGTAGGTAAGTATGTACTGTATCATGCTTTATTCCACTTACTTAAGTAATACGATACAAAACATACATGTTCTTATACAGTTTCTCCCTATACATACATACATACATAAATATACCTTTTATTAACAACCCGAGGAACTTTGTCAGCTTTTGCTCCAGTTGTTTGCAATTAGTTATGAGATTTCCTCTACATGAGGGAATAGACTCGACTACCAAGTCGGGAGGGAACGGTTTGGTAATTAATCTACGAAATATTATTTCCAGCCTCATAAGCCTGTTGGTTTTGTTTGCTTTCGTTGTTTACTAATTAAAACTGAAATTAAACTTGACTCCTGGAAAAACATTGCTACATCGTATCGCAATATCCTGTTATTTCTTACGTGAAACAATAGGAATTAACTTATCACATGCCAACCGGGCTGTGGATGAGAATTCTTAATAAATTGACTTTCTCCTTATTGTTTTCCTGGGAAGGGTGTACCTACTACCTACCTATACCAAGATTTGTTGCTATAAAGACGCCCACAAACACTTATATAATTTTCTGTCTGCCATACTGTTTTTATAAGTAAAATTGTGTGGAGAGTGGCAACTTTAATAAATATTTATACAGATACTACAGAATGAATGAGTAAGTAGGATCATGGGAGAAATAACTAGGTCTATTATAGTGATTATTGCTACGAAAAGTGTAGTATAACAGAGATATGTTATGAAGAGTCAACAAACAAAGGAAAGCATTTAGAAGATCGAGCGCTGAACCCATTTTCATAAATACTATATAGTACTACAGCATTTCATTTAGCTCCTTCTTGCTCCTGGTGTTTTACGATTTCTTTAACTCCATTCTACTCTAGTCTCGTCTGCTCTGCGTATTACATCTTTTCATTGAGTCTTAAACTTAACTAACGAAACCACTCAACTTACGATCAGACAGACTTTCTCCACTTCCACTACTGTATAACTGATAATACAAGATATTATATATTAACGAACCTTATAAATAATAGTGCTGAGGCAGTAGGGTAGGTAGTAGATATATTATATTAGTATTTACTATCAAGATACGCGACCTAGTGGTAAGGAATATGGTAGCCTTTAGTCATAGCCGATGATGTAGAGGAAATGTCTTTCCTTGAATTTGGAGAAAGGGACCAAAGCAAGTTTATATATGTTAAGCTATGTAGTAGGAAGAGTAGAGCAAGTCTCTTACTTACTTTACTTACTTAGGTTAGCCAAGTTCTTTGAAGGAAATGAAGTTTCTGAGTGAAAGCAAAAGCCAAGAAAGGACAAAACCAAGAGAAGACTAAGAAAAGTAAGCATTATGAAGAGGTGGCTTGGCTTGGCTTGCCATGACTCGGCTCTCCAGCCAAGCCAGAGATATTCCCATCCCGACTTTCATTCATGAATTTATACTAAAAGTCCCACTCACTCACTAAACTCTGTTCTCACTATCTCTCAAAGTAAATATGTATATAGAGCAACTTGCAATAAATATATTTCCTACTATGAAATATAATCCCACTATATACGATATACCTATAGTGTTTACACTGATATACTATTTAAGTTGTTTAAGAAATTGTACTAGTATTAGTTGGTTCTATATGTTCTAGAATTATACGCCATATTATTTCCCAGCTGGTGCGCTACCTTCTCCTCTTTAAAGTGAAGTGGACGCTCTATCTGAATGTGAACTGAACGTAGCTTAGCTTTGCAAAGGAAAAGGAGAAAGTTGCTCCAGTAAAATAAAACCATTCTAAACCGTATTATTATACAGAAAAGAGTAGAATTTCTAGCGCTGTAGCTTCCTTCCAGTCTCCTCTTCACTTTTAGTTGTGTTGTAAGGGAAGAGCAACGAACAGTGAAAAAGTGAAGTGAATGCCCAAGTAATACATACATTTCTGTATTGTATTACACAGCAATATAAATGAAATTGTCTACAGAACAGCCCGGTAGAGTTATAAAGATCAGCTTCCTTCTAATATCTATCTCTCTATGTTATGTATGGTACATGTAAAAAGGAATATGAACTCTGATGTAGTGTTTCAGTAGGTATAAGGTTTACATTTATCGGGTAGAGAGTGAAGAACGAAATTGTTGTATGTAAGAGATGAGAAGGCAAGGGAATGAAGTGAGTGCAGTGTAGGTACTATTACATAAAATATAGTACAGACAGTGTATGTAGTTATTACATTTTGCTGTGCCGACGTATTTTACTCGTTTTACTTTTACTTTTATGATACATTTAATAGGTTGGCGTAAGCAAAGCCAAAAAGGAACATCAAAGACTACCGACACTGTATTGTACTGCTCCTTTGGAAAAAATGACCATAAAATCTATGTGATGTTAAGAGGTTTTTCTGGTGGACAGGACAGGACACTGAAACTGAGTTAAATCTAAGTCTAAACTATGAGCAGTTACTTCGTCTTATACGCTTCCCTTCTGAATATTACTTTTGCTTTATCTATGAACATTCCGTAATAAAATACTAACCAGAAAAGAGCTGACTGAACTGACTCTCTCACTTTGTGTTCTGAGCTGAGCTGACTTGACTTAACTTTGTGTTATATTATTACTACAGTTGGGCTGGGTTCTCTTTTCCTCGCCAATTTTATCCTTTATGTCTGAGGATTTTACTGTTCTTTTAAAAACATTGACAATGAGCTATTATCATAATGTATTTTAGGTGTAAACCAAAACACTATAGTGTCAAATGTTTACAGTGTACCATCATTTAAGTGTCAGGCGTGTAGGGTAATACAATGGGACAACCAGACCGCACTATACGGTAGTCAGCCTCTTTGGAAACATAAAATAGTAAATAAAGTAATTATTTACTTATTATTCAAACGTTAAAGAGACAGTTAGTCACCGGCATCTGTGAAGTCTCAAACTTAGTGCAAAATAAGTATCATTTGTACAAGCATACCTAAATACAGACAAGCCCATTTCATCATGGTTTTTTTGCCTAAGAATAATTTATATAAATACTGATTGCTGTTGTAAAACTAGCCTCAAATCATATCACAAAGAAATAATCCTCGCAGAATTTTTGGCACAGGACAACGTATACAGATAAGCAGATTTTGTGGAGGCATAGCCATTCACTTACTTACAAAGTGCACGTTGTGCAGCGTAAGCCGAATTTTATATTAGTACAATATATGGTATTTACATAATAAGTAATGGTAGATACCTATATGCAATTTACAACTTCAAATATGTGTATAGGATTAGTTATCCGGTAAAGAAATAGATTGAAGGAGACCTCTAAATCTGTTTATCTTTTGGAAGTCTGTGTACTGGCTATAATATGACATGGTGCTGTAAGTGCTTTCGTGACAATCCAAGTCAAATCAAGATTTAAAATGCTGAATCAGCGTGAGATCACGTTCAATATATGTTTGAATACTAAGTATTACAATTCTTACTTTACATACCTACCTACCCTTATGAATCTCACTACAACTACTTACAGTTGAAATACATACACATAGAATAAGTATACCAGCCCCCAAAACAGTATGTAATCTACTTCTGCTGCTGATACGTATGGAATCATAAAATTTTAACTTTGTTCAGATGATATACACAAAAGTATAAAACATTGTGTACTGTTGAAAGTGATTGAAAGCATTAAATTCATAGGAATCCATATTTTTACTATGGTACAGCATTTAATCTAATAATATTATTTCAGTTTTGGACTCTCCTTTTAGGCTTATTTTCCATAATACAAGGAAAATTCTTATTATTCTGCTTCAATAGTCTAATTAATATTATGCAATCAAATATGTACCAATTTCAGATCAAAAACAGCTGATGATGCAGCTTAGTTGCATTGCATTACATTGTGTGGATACAGTGTTGTGGAATGCGGTTAGATAATGTACATAAACCTGGGGTTTAATAACTTGCTCTATTCAAGCGAACACAAGTCAGTGTCAATCCCTCGTGTGAGCCTCCTAGTACTGAAAATACATGTCCCAAGAGTATATGAGTTAGTCTTAAAAATAGAATGCCTTGAAAAGATAATGGAAAAGCATTTTCGTTGTGACATGAAAAACATGTCAAAAGGTAGGTAAATATGTATTAAATTTTAGTTGTTCCCCAAATCGCCGTCTCATCAATTTCTCTTCAATTTAATAGCTTTTTACCCCATCCATTAAAAGATGATGGAATATCACGTTTCATTGGAGCCATGCATTTACTGTATAAGGTAATAGGGTTATACATTCAACCCAACCTGTAAGGTTAAAACTTTCCGTTAAGGAAAAGTAATCGTAGTTCGCAGCAAAACTATTTACTATACGCAATTTATAGCAAAACAAGGCTCTAAAGCTTTGTTGAAACCTGCGTTCCTCATTTTTGTGAGGTGTGACGTATAGTTAATCAAGATATTACTTTTTTAAAGGTGGTTTGAATTAAGTGATAAGTTATTTGCCAGATTAAATACAGACAGGTCAGCCATTTTTACCAGCTGTTACGTTAAAAACCAGAGCTGGAGATTTTTTTTTACAAGAGTACAGTTTGAGTAAATAAGCCATTAGCTATTTTATGCACGTGCGTTAGTCCAACTTATACTTTGTTAGTAGGTAATTGGATATTAATTTAATTCTTCGACCCTTTTCGAAGAAGTAAACACTGAACGTGAGTGCTTGAGTTGTGATGTGACCATATGATGAGACTTAAACTAATGCCTGTGGCTCAGGCATGTTGCACACTCTAGAAGACAATGTACCGTAAAGGCATAAATGCACACTCCTGGAGAATACATCATAAAAATTTTATTGCATACTAACTTGATCCTCTTACTTATATGCTTATGTTACCTTTACAGCAAAAACAAGAAGTGGAGGCAACGAACCGCGTTAAAGCGATCACATCACATCCTCTCCCTTATGTAGGTCTACGACATAAGAACATTAGACCAAAGCTGTACTGTGTATATTCTGTAGTGTAATCCTTACATAAATATATACACAATTTTATATAAAATATTTCATATTTTGTAAGTAGTACCGGGTACAGATGTATTTTATGCAATATGAGGATCCTAAAGAGATAAGAGCTAAATATATACAATGCCTACTTTTACTCTTACCAAATTGGATAAAGAGTTGCTTTGCATGCTGCTACTTATGTTCCCTATAACATGCTTCCTTTATTCTCTTGAAAAATAACTCCTTCGCGTTTATTTTCGTCCAGATGAGAAACATAATATAGATCCTCTCTTCTGTTTCCCCATCACATTCCTATGCATTGTATTTTGTTGAAAGCTATTTTAGATATTGTCATGAAAGAAATTCCCATGTTTCACCTAACCTGGTGAAAGTACCTATGTGTATGCCCCACAGAGTACTTTCACCTCCATATGTGCATCGAAAGCAATTTTATTTGTTTTTGTATTACGAAAATGTGCACATTCTTATACAGCGATTGAATACGAAGGGAAAGCACATGTCTACCACACACTACTCTCATCCACAACAGTCTATATAAATATGTACAATTTCAAAGTAAAGTAGAGAGTCGCGTTGAAGTTGGATTGGAGTGAGGAGAGAAGAAGAAGCTACTCGTAACTCTACTACCAAATATCCTATAAAGAATAATATTAGAAGCCAAGCCAAGGCAGCCAAGTTACGTAAGTGAAAGCGAACATTGTCTTGCTTGTCTTCCTGTAAATAACTCGCTTTAGTACCAAAGCTCCATAAACGAATCTGCAGATCGATAGCTAAAGAACAGCAGCAGGAGTAAATATCTGCACAACATTTAAATTGGACTACTATGAACCATATAAGTATTTTGTACTTAGACTAAGGTAGTACTAGTCTAGAATCTATAAAATCTACACAATATATTACTGTAGTATAGTAAGTATCTTCAGTAGTATAATATTCTGTAGGAGAAAGCGACGTAGTAAGTATTTACTGTGGTATGCATGGTGTGGGGTTCTGTTCTATTCTTTGCTTTCAAGCACTAACACTAATAACTCAGTAAAACTCTTGGAAAATAGAATGTGTGTCTGTGTCATACTACTATTACAATATACGCCTTGTGTATTGCATTGCTCTTTACTTTACACTACACCGTGCATAAATACATAACAGCTCATCTAATGTTATTGGCCCTACCATGCCAGGTCATGCCAGGCAGACCAGGCATGTGCCCCCTCAACAGACTCAACACTCAATACAAAATACATAATAACGTCCCCAGCAAATGCTCTCGTGATATTTGGCACTTTATCTCAATTCTTCTGAGCTCATTGTCACACCATTCCTTTCTCTCTATCCTACAATACACAAATACAATCTTTTACAATGTGACGGACATGCATATTATCAAATTTTCATAAGTACAGAACTACTATTTATATGAATGATATTATAACAGCATGATATAGTACGTACGACCACAAAATAATATACTTAAAGTCAGCAATAAAAAGGCCCACCCAAAAAAAGAAAAACTAATCATTTTAAATCAGACCCAAGAAAGGCATCCACGAAAGGCAATCCCATTCGGGATAAATTCGGGGAATTAATGTAGATATGCATTCAAATGTGGTATTTTAAATCTAAGTTAAATATAAAAGCTCTATAGGAGATTGGAGATTATGCGTTTTTTAAGTTGATAAAATAGAAGAATAGAACACATTGTTAACTATTAAATTGCCATAATGTCTGACGCTAATAATCCTAATTATCAGGTGCTTGTTTAAACATCTTTAGATATTCACTGAATAATTATCCGACCTCTGTTCCCATAAATGAAACAACTACTCTCTATGGTGTCACATTTTAATAGAAACTGTCATGCCATGCTATTAGTATATTTCAGTTGACTATAATCTATTCCATTTTATCACCACAAGTCAAAATGTACATTAATTTTGTACAGAATTTTGTGATACAAAAAGATAAGGCAATTTACTACATCCTTTACAGGATTAGTATTACGTGCTTCAATCCAATTCAATCTTAGGTAGCCAGAAAATTGTAGAATACTCCTTATGCATAGTAATATGGCATTTAGAGTATATCCTGTCGCATTACATTTAATCATCTAGACTTAGCTTGCCTATAGGTGTGGTAGGTATACTATAATGTAGTACTATAAACTCCTAAACTAGATATTACTTAAAGGATAAGAAACGAATCTGGTCTGCATAAATTTTTCAATATTTCTTCGACTAGAATTTTTCAAAATCACCGAGCCCTTTATGCTACTGCGAAGGGAATGTAAAAGTCTTGAAATTCGTTTAATCAACAGAAGAATGGAACTCATAGGAATGAGTATAATAAAACCCCTTGAGATGATCACTGAGCTTTTTAGAGAAAATCTCCTCGTCTATCTCTACAATAATGGAGTGAAAATAGGTACATATGTGGAAATGTACGTAGCCATATCACACACATAGTAGAACGCGCAAATTTAATATGGCATGTGAGTAATGACTTACAAAAATATATACGTCCGTAGTCCATATCCGTATTCAATTCTATGAATACATTACACAACATAACATAACTTTCCGCATTCGCCTTTTCAAAAGTTTCCATTTGTATAGTATGTCCTGGCATGCCGGATGTTGCCGTAAAGTACTATGTTATGTAACTTAGCGTTGCAGAATGAACTAGATATATGTATATATGCAAGGTTGCTGTAGTGATGGGGTAAGGTTATCCCACCCGAATGTTTTCGATTTAGAATTTTACTTTTTTCACTTCTGGAGGACAAATGTGCATATTTGT
>JAQFYC010004640.1:0-16533 GCA_034694165.1 Tomocerus mixtus | reverse complement strand
AAGCAAGTAAGCAAATGCCAAGCAACGCACTTTACTGTAATTTCTGTCTCATCTCATAATTATGATTCACACATTTTAATTCATTTCGATTTAAAGTACACTATTAAACAATACTATTCATTACGATAATACGAATGCACTACCTTACTCAAGGACGAGCATTTTTTACTCGTATTTCATGAATAAATATATACATATGAATATAATTGTATTGTATAATAAATATATGATATGTAATGTGTGCACCACCTTCTCCTATTTATGTTGCATATCTCTGTGAACTGAATTGCTACTTTGTATTCACTTTATAAAAATTAAGGTTACATATTATATATTTACATAAGTACCCACTACCTAAACTGGCAACGTTCCTAATAAAATTTCCATTTCACAGTCAATTCAACCTTGCCAATTTCGATTCGACCTACTTATTTTTTAGCCTGTTAATGAAAATGAATTGATAATATAGCAAATTAATGGTTATGTTTATGAACATGTGCATGCAAGTTAATTTTAATTGATATGGCTTGCCCTGCTGGAATGCTGTGTAGTTTCTGTTCATATGTTATGGAATGTTATGTTCATGTAGTTTAGGTAGTGGGTACTTATGTAAATATATAATATGCAACCTTAATTTGTATAAAGTGAATACAAAGTACCAATTCAGTTCACCGAGATATGCATACATAAATAGGAGAAGGTGCACACATTACATTAGCATATATTTATTACATTCGTACTTGCATTGTATTGTTGAATAGTGTATAATTGAAATAGGAATGAATTAAATAGTGTGGGATTGCAATTGGAAGATGAGATGAGACAAAAATTGCAGTAAGGTGCATTGCATGGACTCTGATCCTTTCGGCTGGACCCAACAGTCCTTGCATTTTTACATAAATACATAAATAAGTTGCGTACATATGTTTATATTTATTCATGCAACACGAGTAAAAAATGCTCTTCCTTGAGTAAGGTAGTGCATTCGTATTATCGTAATGAATAGTATTGTTTAATAGTGTAAAATGTGAACGATACGTGAAATCGAAATGAATTAAAATGTGTGGGAATGCAATTGGGACAGAATTAGATGAATCATAATTATGAGATGAGACAGAAATTACAGTAAAGTGCGTTGCTTGGCATTTGCTACTTCTTGCTTGCATGGGCTTTGCCGTTTCGGCTGGACCCAACAGTTGCATGGGTTTTGGGGGTATTTTTGGTAATTTATAGTTTCGTTCCAAAATTGGAGAGACCAAAATCACTAGGCAACATCGACCATCATGCTATCCTTTCCATGTATTATTTTTCCTATGTTAAATTTACTATGGCCTAGATGGATTGTCACCACTATAACTGAGCCATTCTGAGTAAAATATTTTCCCATTTCTTTCCCTCTAATGTAGAGTTTAAATCTCAAGGGAGTAGTCAAGTTAATGCAAATTGTATTATTTAGCGCAACATCTTGTAGCTAGTAAATAAATAAAGGATGTCAATGAACACTTACCACGTACATGTAGTGGATGCATGAGTATCCCAATGGGATAAAAAATACTTGCTACTTCCCTAATCAAATTGGGAACGAAGATAATCCCCAGAAACAAGATAGAACAGAATTCGTATTACTGGAATTAGAGCTCAAGAAATAGTATCAGGCTTTTGTACCTAATTGTTTGAAGTACAGCTCATTTAATATTGAATGTCCCATCTAGCACTATATTTCCCATTCCCTCTACATACATATACCATGTACCATGTACATAGGTATCTTGTTTATACTATTAGGTATCCTCTACAGATCTGCTGTCCTGTATAAGAATAAAAATCATGAATCATTGTCAAGTGACAATAATAATAACTTTGCCACTTCAGAAATGTATGAATAAGTAATAAAACTGGATTTAGCTGATGTCAGGATATGAGTGCATGTGTTGTGCACACTTGCACAGTACAGTAGATGTACGAAATACACATGATGGAAGCTAAGGTTTTACCAAAGTGATTGACACATCACTTTCCTGCTATGTATGTACAACTACATATTTATACAGTAGGCATTGTCAATATAATGATCCTATTAGCTTGAAGTATCTGTACATGACATAGTACACTTCAGTAAAATTGTAAGTCAGAAAAATATATTTAAAATGTGTTACGAGTCCATAAGAATCAAATTCAATATAGGAATTTTGCCTCCATGAAATAGTGTTGCGTACAAAATCCATTATATACACGCCACATATACATACTACAGTTATATAGTGGTGTATATATGTGTGTGCATTAGGAAAGGCCAAGGAAGGCACGACACTAAGCAAAGTCTTCAAAGTCAAGTCAGGAGCTTTCACTTCACTTTCTTAATGCATTGCGAATTCCATCTTCGCCATTCCATTTCCCTTTCAACAGCCTTACAATAATGTCAGATACATGTAAGCACCTGTACACGAAATACTCTCTCCGTCTCAAATTACATTTCCATAATATCCGCCATTCATATGTATATTTTCTGACAAGTGGGGCCTCTGACATGCTATTTGCTTTTATTTTTCTGGTGATATGACAAATAATGACTTCGACTTTTAGGGTTAAAGCAATTTCCGTGTAAACGTAAATAGTAATGGATTTAAATCAACTTAAAATAAATATATTCAAGTGTTTTTGACATATAGGTGCACCGTAGGAAGTACCCAAAATATTTAAAGCTTGAGTGAAGTTGACATAGAAAGGACCTTTGAAAGGTTCGGAGAAATTACCCCTATCGGATAAGCCTTGTGTACGGTGACCAAAAAACAAATAGGGTCCCTAAACCACAAATGCTCCCCCAGCTTTTGAAACGTTAAAAACCATTTTTTCGGGGTCATTGTTGGCACTTTCAGTGTCATTTTTGACAAACTTTGCTGGGGATTTTTGCGGCTTTTATTTTTAGGGTGAAGCTACTAGGGGTACCGCATTTAAACATACCGTACATTTGGACAATGACTTCTGATTTCACATTTGTATGTTATGATTGATTAAATTATTTCCAATCGCATACAACAACTTCATGGATAACATTAATTACAAATGACAGAATGACTTTAGGTACCAACAAAATGGCTTATATTTAATGGCACCATATAAAAACTTACTTTGCCATAATTTTTTAGACTTATTTTACCATAACTTTATTCATTTACCAAAACAATATCCAAAAACCATAAAAATGGGAATCGACCATATAAAAACTTATTTACCGTAAGTTTAAGCAAAAATACCTAATGAAAAACTATCTTGGCCATAATTTTGCGATGATTTTATTACTAAAATTATGGTCAAAATAGTTTTTCATTAGGTATTTTTACTAAAACTTATGGTAAATAAGTTTTTATATGGTCGATTCCCATTTTTATGGTTTTTGGATATTGTTTTGGTAAATGAATCAAGTTATGGTAAAATAAGTCTAAAAAGTTATGACAAGGTAAGTTTTTATATGGTGCCATTAAATATAAGCCCAACAAAATCAGTTTTTATACAGCATGACGAGCTATTGCAGGTTTCATTTCAGCAAGTGTT
This sequence comes from Tomocerus mixtus, assembly GCA_034694165.1. Lineage (NCBI taxonomy): Eukaryota > Metazoa > Arthropoda > Collembola > Entomobryomorpha > Tomoceridae > Tomocerus > Tomocerus mixtus. The sequence goes on along the minus strand of JAQFYC010004640.1, from coordinate 12,981 downwards.
TCTTTTCTGCTGACTTGGCGTTATCATGATTATTTTTTCAGAAAGTTATATCTGTCTACATGTATGTAAGTGAAATACTGCACGAAATACCTATACACTTACGTTTATGCTTGAACTTATATAACTGTGAGTCCATCAAAGGGATAGAAGAACAATAAAAATAAGATTTATACAGATATCACATTTTACTGCGCTTTTGATGTCGCTGAGTTGGATCCGTCATGTAACGGGTGATCCCTATAAAAGTGCAAACATAGTTCATGTCACATACATACTATTATAAACCTTGCACTTGTCAATAAGGACAGTAGCTACAGGTAAAAAGAGAAAGTAAGCAATCCAGTAAACGACGGCTGTCTGTTCGTCTGAATGGAGTATAGGAATCTTTAATATAAATATACATACAACAAACACAATATCTATCATCTTTTCTCTATTTTTGATCTTATTTAATCTCTCATTGTGAAAGTCGCTAAGCCTGTAGTGCAATGATTGCAAAAATTGTCTTCTCTGCTCACGTCCTACAATTTTCATTACAGTGAAGTTTCGGAGAGTTGCGTGAAACCTAATGTGAAAAGATAAACGAGAATACAGTATGAAATAAAAGGCAATAAGATAGTATGTTCAATACAAATAACACAACACAATATCATTCTTCTTTTCATTGCTATCATACTACTTAGTACTTGTGTAAGATACACTTTCAGCTGATGAAATGATCCTCTTACATTTGACAGTCAAGATTTCACATACTATAACTAACTTTGTGAATAACTAAGTGTGTCACTTAATTACACGAGAAGTATGAATGCGGGTACCTTAACATTAAGTCAGTTAAGCGAACACATCAAATTTTGAAGTTTGATACATAGGGTATTAGTTTCATTTTTATAAATAATCCGAGCTATCATGCAATGATAGATATTTTCCAATCAGCGAAACGTTAATTACTTTGAATTCTTCATATAAAAATATCATAAGATGCGGTATGTACCATATTTTCTCAATTAGCTCCCTCATTTCAAATAGCTCCCCATCTGGGAAAAACTCCACGAGATCAGCATCAATTTTTAGAAATACTTCACTGGGAAGTTAGTTGAGAATTCACGGTATCCCTTTCATAAAAGTTTGTGAATTAAAGCTATGTATTACTAATACTATAAGTAGTAGTTTTATTCCAAATATAAGTAAAGCTGGCAATCGTGGTTTGGGTTATTGAGTTGGTTGCTAGTCTTTGTTGTAGTTTCGTCTTTTCTCTAGTTTAGAAAGCGAGAATGGAAGTGAAATTCCTTTCCTTTCTCACCACAAATCTGGGTCTCGCTTTCCCCACTTAATTCTTTACACATCCGCATCCGTCGGCAATAAATCAAAGCTATCTACCTGCATACTATCTAGATCATTTCAATGAATTATCAGCAGTAAGAATCTCATCAACTTGTCCTAGAGTTCATGATTGAACAGGTCTAGCAGAATTAAATTACTTAAAGTTCAGAATAGAAACGTTTATCACGTCTGCACGTCTAAGGAAGTTGATCATGATGAAATACTGAAAAAGAAGTTGTGTAAAGGAGAGGAAGTTTATTATTGTGGTAACTAACTAACGTTATTGTCTATTCTAACATCTAAACTTGATCCTGCATAGTGAATAGTGGTAGACGAACTTTAACTTTTAAGCACCTTCATTCACCGTCTCATAATTTAGTAGACCAAGTTTCATTTTAGTCCCAGAGTGGCTGTAAATGAAGATGCTTTCTTCTAATACTGCGTAAAAATCCAGCCACAGACAGACTGAACTAATCTCACTAATTAAATATCCACTGAACATTACATCACAGAATGACAGCCGGACATCGGAAATCTTCCTACCTGAGAAAAATTATGAATGCTTCATTCTTGGTTGCCAGATTTTCCATGAATATTTTTAGAATACAGTTGGACAATTCAACTATATTTCCCGATATTTTATGTGTCGGAGTAGCGCATTGGTATTACAGTTACACAGTTCAGTTACAATGATATTTTTTGTGCCATAACAATTTTTCTGGTTATTTCTGAAAAGCCTAAAATAATTTACGAGAATCTAAGTTTTGCCCCATCACAACCATGGGTGTTGAAGTAATATTGGAATACTTGTACCACCTGAAGGTTTCGGAACCCCGCCGACTATAGAGTCGGCAGTTTCTACATCTTTACCAAAGTATTTGGGGTAGTAAAACAGTTGTTTCACGTTACTACTACTAAAACATGCTTTCTATTTAGACTGACGTAAGGCTCACTGTGTCGGTATATGGCTATGGCAATGAATACGTATAGCTAAGTTGCATTATTTGATGGCTACAGTATAATCTTTGCCAACTTTTTAAAAAGAGCTAGTAGATATTTTCATCTATCAAATTGACAGGAAGAGTGCATGAGAATTACATGCATGAAGCTTAGGTTTGGTATACTACTAATATTTATGTACTCCTATTTTCATTCATTGGGAACTGTTTTAAATGTTGATTATGCATACATGAATACTTAATATTTCAATAGTTGAGGTTAAAATATGAGGGAAGTTGGCCAGACTTCAGTCGTCTCCCCGCTTCCCCCGTTGTTTGACCTTCATCTCACTCACTAACCTACCCGCCACGAAACGAAGTTATTCTAACAATAGAAATCACAAGTTTTCAACATTTCAACCCATTCATATACCTAGTTAAATACTTACAGCTCCTATAACATTACAGTATTATAGTATTTGTACCCAATTCCGATAGGGCATGCATAAAATATAAAAAGTCCATTACTGAAGTGTTTGCCTGAATTCCCTTGAATACTAAAAGTATGAGCTCAAAAGTTTCCATATAAAATTGTAAAGCTTTCTCCTCTAACAAGAAAACGATTATACAGACTATAAACTCTTTCCTGTTTAATAATCCAGGGCTTACTTAATAGGATCGTTTAATTTCTTCAACTACATAAACTCTTTTCAACCTCATCAGTAAAACACCTGCATACCCTTTACTTAAACCAGAGAACGTGTAAAAAAATAATTTCTGCTCAGCTTTCTACAATGAAAATATTCAAAGCAATTAAACTTTTGACATCGTGTTACGTGAATGTTTCCTTAATGCCCAAAAATTAGAACAAGTATTTCAGCCCTTTACCAACCTTTGAATACCATTTCAGTACCTTGATTCTGTTCTCGGCGTGTTGTGTATTTATAGTCTATAATTAAGTGAGCATCTGAAATAAAACGCAGTTCGCATAAAAAAGGAATAAGTCAAGTATCAGTAGTAAGTATTAAAAGGCAAACAATGCGAAACAACAACAAACTTATAAATCGGGCTTAATGAGTAAAAAAACGTATTATTTTCTCTTTTTTGCTAGTGATATTAGGATTACAGAGGTTGTTAAGAGAAATGTATACTTTTGGACCCTTACTTATATCAATATCTACTAGTATCCACTTATAAAGTCATTTTCTAACATTTTTTAATAAAGTTAACCGGAGTACTTGTCCTTCTGACAAGTTTTACTGCTTGGTACTAACTGGATCTTGGTTTATTAATTTTTTATGTTATACTAATACTAATGCTATACTTATCGAATAGTTAACAAGTACAAGTGCCTGTTTACTTATTTATTTCACTATCACTTCAATGTAATAATATCTCTCAAGACTCAGTTGAATCCTTCAAAGGCACGTAAACAACTAACATTTCCATTACTTATAGTTTACATCTTTGTGATTACACAAGTGTAAATACCTACTGTTGTAGTGTAGTACAGCATCTGCACTGTATGTAGTCGCAGTTTCATACTTAAATGGGCATTGCTATCACGCACTAAAATTTTGCTTTTTGAATGACAAACATTCATGTCGATGGAATATCTTGCTGCATAACCCTATGATAATGGTAACCTATACTCAAGTTTAAGGAAATATAGATGCTCAAAGATGTATACTATAGTTGAATCTGAATAATTATTGCCGTCCAGTAATAGTAGTTACCTACTATATCAACTGAAGTAATCTGTATCTTATAATAAATACCATAGCGTATCTTACAGCCTAAACTGCGGTTTATTGAAAATAATATTTCTACACACCTCTGCTATTCGAATGTCAGCACATTCGCGTAAATGTTGTATAGTAGATTTTAGAAAATTGTGACATTTATACATAAAAATAAAAATACCATGTAGCACACCAAAATAATACACCCAAGCTAACCACAGATAGTACAGCAAGTAGTATTTTATTGCAGGTACACTTTGATAAATGAAAGTGACAAGATGGGAAGATTACTGAAGGATGCAATATAGTTAAATCTGAATTCAACTGTCTCTCTGACACAAAAAAAGGTTGCAGATAAACATAAGGAATTCAAAGAAACTTACCGAAAACTATAAATCTGAATTCGAGAGATCCGAACAGATTTATGCAACAAATCAGGCGAAGCGAAATATGCCAAGCAATCGTATAGAATTTGCTTTGCTTGGCTGTCAACGTCAGACTGTGAAGCAAGAGTCTCTTCTGGAAAGAATTTTTCAATTTGTAAAAATGATATGTAGGACCTAGGTAGGTTAGGTTTAGTTGAATTGAATAAAATCACGCTCACGTCAGTCTGGATCGTGGACAGGACAGGATCACAATAGGAAGCGGAAGGGTTCTCAAGTTTCCCAGACAGATAGTCAGAACAGAAAAGTCAGTAGCACATGTATTTGTTGACTCAAATAACAAGCTCTCGACGTGAAGTGGTTGAGGATCTTGTTTATCGTACAGTTTTTGAGTATTCATAGAATGAGGAGAATATTCAACTCGCAATTTTAAATCCCAATGATGAGATGCCAAAGGTAATTGTTCCACATGAACAAGTCAGCAATACAGTTTGCTTATAGACTCTTTTTTGTAAAGTTGTTATCTTAAATACACCCGTGAATTATTTTCGCAGTATTAGCTTATAGGTAGCTTTGTGTAGAAATTGACCAAAACCAAACTACGTAAGCAAGTTAGGTCAGCGTCAGACAGTCGCCGTTTCCAAACAGCAACTGAGAAATGTTTCTCTCCTCCGACTGCTGTTTGCTCCAGTAATTCTAACCGATTTCAGTTTGAGACTTTTGGTTTGAGACGGTCCTCTTCAACTTCAGCAAAACAGAGCAGTGTAAGTGTAAGTTCACTGCAATGCAATGCCAATGCACAGTCAACTCAACTTCAACTCGAAGACACTGGCACTGTGGCCTGGTATTGCTATCATGTTAGTTTCCCTTCCCATGTAGTAAGTAGTAAGAGTACGCAAATAGCAAAAGCAACATTTCGAATCCCATGGTAAAGTGTGTCGAGTGTTGCGCTCCCGGCAACTTTTCGTTTGCTACCCGAAAATCGGAGTTCTATGAGCCCTAACCTCTTCAATTCATGTACTTACGTAACTCAGCCTTAGTGTAAAAGTCCAATCTACTTCTTATCTTACATAAATACAAATATTAGGAGAAAGATGCTAATGCTACACTCAAGCTTATTTTTTTTCTCAATATTACAGATATTCCATAGCATATTCCTAAATACTAGATACTACAGTTACTTACATGCTACATTTTGTAACATTTCAGTCTGCTGTCTTAGTTTGGCTTGAGTGAAACCTAAAATAATATCGTTGAGAAATTCAATATATATTTATGTCTAGCGCCTAGCGCACAGTTCCACCAAAACACGGAGATCAAAATCTAACGTTGGAGTTCGCACAACATTGAGGTTGATTTTTTATTTTAACAATACTGCAGAAAAGTTGTAGACTTGCCGACTACCGGGACACAAAATATTAGTCTGCTACTATCTATGGTCCTATTGGTTTCTTATAACTTTGTGTAATATGTATACTTTTAAAATCTCGGTAATCAAAGTTCTTTTGTAACATAATGTAGGTATAAGTAGTAATATACGTACATACATTTTATTATATACTCTTTAGGCTTTATATGTAATGTGCCTTAGTCTTATACTTAGTGGAGGGGTAGCAGAGAGAATTTGCACTTGCACTGTCTCCTTCAAATTAGTTATGGACGGAGTACAGATGGTCTCCACCCACACATTAACTAGCAATAAACATTCATTTGATCTAAGACTGTCCAAGAGTCAGCTCGACACAAGATATTGGAGAATAAAAGTATCTTCATTAAATATAACTATCCTTTGCGTCGACTACTAATATATCAATTATTGTATACGAAAAACAAACTAACTGCAAATAATATGCATAATGTAATTCCTAAGCACATGTAATTATCCACATCATCCTCTTTAGGTAATAGGATCATACCTGGACATCTAAGCACACCGTTTTGGTCATAAGAATTTTGCAATCTTTGATTTTTGAATAGCAAAATCGTCGATTAGCATATCATTTGATAACAATACCATCATTTTCCATGGTATTGGCAATGATCCAATTTTTACATTGATAAATTTTTGTGAAACAGTAATAGGCAAAACACGGATTACGGGCTCATGTGTCTATAACATATATGCTCACATACATAGTACACATACTATGCACAAAAGCTTTTATATTACTGTTTCCGGACCAAAAATGTATTTTGTAATCCCTGTCTACTCATTGTTAACATAACACTGTCACTTGCATTCTTTAATAATATTTGTATTATCAAATCATTTCGTCAGTAAAATCATGCTACAATATTTGTTTTCCTTCCATCTGCTGGTTTTCTACAACATCACTAGATAGTTCTTTTAAGATGATTTATGTAGCTTTATAGGCAGATCATAAACTGACTTTAGTACATAAGTACCCCGGAAAGGAGAAAGAACGTTGGATCATCCATTATTAAAATTTTATATTTCACCACAAACGAAACATCTCGTAAACACATACCGAGCCGCACTAGCCCAGTCAGATAAGATAGTAACAGCTGCCCAACCTAGTTTATGGTATATTTACTTCCCTTTCTCCTTTAAGTCCTTTACCTACTTAGACATGAAGATAAAGTAAGTATTAGAAATAAATAGTTCTATATATTGTAGTGTAAGTACAAAGAACAATACAGTAATCATTTTATGAAAACATTCACTTGGTCATTTTTACGGCTAAAGCTCTGCCGGCACCAAAATTTCATGTTAAATCTTGATAAAACTGAACCGCCGGTTATGCATCTTCCTACTCCTTTCTCTCGCGTAAGAATGAAAAAGTCAGTCAGTAGGTAATAGAGGTTTTAGGGTACAGCGTCATACATACCCAAAAAGATAAAAGGCTTTCCTCCTCTACACTTACAAAATCAGTAGCTATCCCTGTGAGGCTATAACTTATCTCTTTAAGCTCTCTCTACTCCACTGTAAAGAAAAATCGATAAAACTATTCAATTTAAGTTATTATTGTGGAGCTCCTTGAAACGGACACTGACACTATCTTTAGAAGCAGGAAGGCCTGGCTGAAAAAAAGAAATATTTCACCAGGTGCTTTCTCTACTTTCTTGCTGGCGTAAAAACAATCTTTTGATTAGGAATATACTCTACTCCCATTCTTACGATCTCAAAGAAAGCCATTCGATCAATTTCTCCTTCTATCTAAACGCTTAACAATAGTAGGGCTTCAAACCTAATAACCATATATCAAGTACAGTCACTTTGGAGGACAACATGAATGTAAAGTGAACCACATTGGTGCTCAACTTGCCATACAAAAATTATATACTTTCTCCACGGTAATTTTCTTAGCTGAAAAGGCATTCCTTTGAGATTTTCTACTACAATACAATACCAGTTACAGCACAGTACCGTTTATCAGTTGTAATTTTAAATTGCAATGCATGTAAACAAAATGCACTTTACTGTATGTATCTGTAACATTACGTGATCAATAATAATGCAAGAACTCCTATTATATCGAAACAAAACCTTCTTATCTATGTAGGTATTTAGTTCCAGAGAATTATAATTATAGACCCAGCGTGTGCCATAATCATTATCAAATATGAGCGTAGTCCATGTAAGACATTTCAGAGACGTATAGTCATATACGTATTATTTGGTGTACTTATGTCTCGGGAAGCAAGGAAGTATAAATACACACATATCTGTAGATAGCAACATAAATAAGTACTTAAATTCGCGATTTCTTACTCAAGTTGAATTGATATTCATTTACTCTCTGTCTACATTAAATGTTATAATTATATCGTCATATATGCACTACGTATCACTTACACAGTAATATATATTACATAATTAAACAGAGACCCTTATTAACCCCCCCCCCGAATTAGATGGAACACCTGTCCAATTAGCAAAACCTTCAATTTCCTCACACGATAGTACATATAGTCTATAGTATAATATTTGTAGATATATATCAGTGAGAGCGCAACAACTCAAGAAAACACATATCCAAAGTAAAATTCTAGTTACTGCAGAATACCCATTTTCTGTATTGTCAGGTTCAATCAATGTTTAGCTGTTGATAAGATTCCATGTATTGACGATTGGCGATACACGCTTGATGCACGCAAAACCAATCAGAAATCACATTTATTAGCACCTACTTATTTTGCAAACGCATCTAATAAACTAATATTTACATTTTCTTGTACAGAAAGTCCACACGGTGAGACGATAAACTGGATATTGTGGGCAAGGAAAGCTTTACAGAAGGAAACTTTCACATGATTGCACATACACAAATGAATATTGATTAGCTTTCACTGATTTGATAATAACACTAAATATGGGATTTTATAATCACGCACAAAGGTAAATTAGTAATATAGTAGTAATAAAGCACTACAAATACACACAAATTCACTTCTGGTGCAAAATAAACTTCTCCTTTCCGTGCAAATCAATGCAAATGAGGAAGACATACTGAGAATGCAATGTAGTGTGGGAACAGGTATAAATAAACATTCTACACTCACTTCTTGGTAAACACGGTAAATAAATAGTTCAGTATTTTCTCTCGAACGTTTTTCATGAGTATTCTTTTTGTGTGTATAGGTCCTATTATATTCCTGTTACTACTAAACTGTTTATAAAAGTCAGAAACTGTCTGCTGCTATTGCGAGTTGAAACTCAACTTGTCACACACTCACTTCACAATAATGCCATATAGGTCTGTAAAGTAAAATCGTACGTGTAAACTTTGACAGTGAGTGAGTGTTGCTCTCGAATGGTTTGCTCTTGATTGATTATCAGATTTGGATCTTGACTGTACATCTTTCCCACACAATAAAAATTCTTGACATTCATACATACATATTATGGCTTCTAGTCATATTATTATGCAGTAGTGTTTAGAATATCATGTAGCACATTTATCATGCTATTTATCGCTATTTAATAGCCATACACTTTCCAATTTAAGCTCAATATAGCTAAAGACATTTTTTATAGTATAGCGATAAGATTTGCCTACTTATAGTATTTACGTACTTGCATTTGGCACTTATAAAAGTGCAACATTATATATGATTTCGCTTTTAGTATGCAAAATTCTGACTCCTGACTTCTTTAATATAATACTAGTGGCATGTTATGCACAGCTTGGCTTTAGCGTGCTCCTTTATTCATAAGCTATGCTTAACTTAGCACGTAATTTGCAGATAACAATAAATTAGAATACACTTAAAATATATTATAAAATATTATATAATTTTGCTAAACCGGACTGCATATTTATAATACTGGATATTGTGAATGTGCCGTAAATCGTCGAGTAACTTCCTGAGAATGTTTCAATAACTAGTCTAGACCTGGGAGCTAACGTCCAACATAAATACTAAAATGCTTGATTTTCTTGTTTTCTATGGCGTTTCTGTGAAAACACCTTCCTTCTACGATCGGCATTTACAGATACATTGAGACACGAAAGTTAATTGAGAAACTACGGTACTTATATTTATTCATTTAGCCTGTAGCATATTTCCCTTACCAAAAATATTTATGCAATGTATATTCAATACTTCAGTCCGGTGGTTCTAAGACTAATTAACGTCCGTGTGGCCTTGCAACGGTTAAGCATTAATTGGACTACATTGTATTGCTTGGTGTTACATAGCTAAATAGCTGTCTAATTCTTGTTTGATTATAACTATGTAATTCTATTTTTTGGTTGCATTGCATGCGGTTGTTTAGTGATTACTATGATTGCCACTTAGCTGTATAAAGCTCGTCAGTCTAGCTTCAGTCTAATCTCATTATATTAATTTTGTAGTTATTTGTGGTGTTTAATTTGACTATATAATAGTGAAGTAAAAATGGTCCGCCTTCGCCGTATAAAAAGAGCCGACAATGTTGTACATACTTAACATTAGGTCATATTTGAGACTATTATTTAATATATGTACTGGTATATCTAACAGAAGGGTTAAATTGAAAAGCATGAGGAGTGACTATATGTATGTACATAAAGAGTAATTTGAATACTTAGAGACGACTAAGACGAGTTATACTAATACTGCATGGTATAGTTACCTAATCTCTGATTACTATTATTACTAATGGCAATCAAGCTTAATAATAGCATTATAATAAATAGGTAAACTATTATGACTTTATAAAAGTAAGCATTTTACATTAACAGACATCGGCAAAAATATGTCCTACTTACGTAGTAGTAAACGGGTAGTGTCATACATTCCTTTAATCAGTGCATGTGAGTAGTAACAATGAAAAACTATTTATGGCATATTAAGCATACATTTTTACATTTACAATTTACTCTAAATGATTATAAGCATGGTAAGTATTTTCATCACAATAATACTAGTATATTAACCAGTTATGTACTATGGGTATGCACTAACTAACTACAGCGTTTCTATAACCTGTTATTAGACATATACATACTTAATTTTACTAGTGTGCAACCCAACCAACTTAATGATCAGTCACGGACCAGGGTTCTGGGTTCTCAATAAAAAGGTATTACCAATATGTACAATGTGAACTTAGCCAATAATACATATTATTTAACTATTAATCATCATCGTCAGTATAAGTGTACATATACTGTAGTACGTGTTAATATGTGTATAGTAGAAAACTTCAAATTGGTTTGGCAAACATCGTTTTGATTTATAATATGTGTTAACTGCTATGCTATATATGAACACAGAACATTTTTAATCATTAAAGTATCGTCTGATAAATATTGCAAGATGACATTTGTCTATTAAATATTCGATTATAGTATTATGGCTTTATGACGCACACTAAAAGAACTAAAAAGTTAACATGCCCACAATTGGTTATACTATAGTAATGAATTTAAGACAAAATTCATATTATTACCTCTACGAAACTACTAACTATAAAGTAGTGTACCTATTGTATCAGACTGACTGCCAGGTATAGCTATGGCCGTGGGGCCAAGCTCACTATTTATAAGAATATGACATGATCAGTAACTCACATAATATTCATTACATTACCTATACTTATGTGTAAATGTATTATGCTGTATACTGTGTATTACATTAAATATCGCTGTTCAGAAAACGCTCATAAATAACTACATAATTCACGCAGGGCGTATGTTAATTTAATGACAATAAAGCAAATACAATAACAATAAAAGTTGGAAAATTGTGCCACAAGCAAGCCGAAAACTGTGTTTAATGCGGTACGAATTGAACTAGTCTGTCACATCAAGCATTTTTGATAATTTATGGTTCAATTTCCATGTTTTTATTGTTATTTTCCTGAATTACATTGTCGAATTAAATGGTAGCCATTCTTGCAGCATCTCAATCAGATTCTCACATACTGAGAAATACTCATGGCTCTCAAAAATACGATGCGATGTAATGTAAGTAAATATCTAACGCCTAAGTTTATTATTGTATCAATAATACATATTGACATATACCTCGGTCGAGAGGTCAAGTAATATTATTGTAGTGTATGCATTACAGATGGTTTGGTTGGATTAAAAATATCAATTGTGAATCAATTTGCTATGCAATATTTTTCAGTTTTTATCTAAATAGTATGGTATCATCCCTTGTAGTAGTAGATACTATACCAAATACTAACTGAATAAGACATGCATGCCATAAAACTTCTGGATAGATCCCCACATTTAATGCAAATCAATACAAAGACTATGCTGCCCAAGTGCCCAGTGTAGAGAGTTTATAAGTGTACAAAGACTCAGTCCAGGTTAAACACAAGGAAGAACATTGCTAGATGAAAACATTATGAAATTAGATGGAGAAGCTGCTTTTACTCGCTTGTTTATTAGCACTACACTTTAAAAGCACATTTATTAGCACTGCAGTGTGAGTAGCTAATAAATGTAAACGAAATCACCATGCCCTATGTGCGCGTTTATAGGCGTTGTTTAATACAATCTATGTATATACTCGTATTATACAATATAATGCACAATAACGATATCTTGGTAATTAGTAATTATGCATGTAATACTCCCTATGGTTAACTCTATCATGAATACTTACAACAAGTGTATTAAGATTCACAATTCACACGACACCATACTACATATGATTGCTATTTATGGTTTCTATTTAAATAATTATGTAGTATACTATTTCACTGCTGCCATATTATTACATGCCCACTAATACAAATTCATCTTCTCATTAATAATCAAATCAGGGATTACATGAACATTCAACTCCTCCAGCACTTTGACAAGATTTAAAGGATAGCTTAATTTGGTTTATCGTTCACCCATAAATAAATTCTCCTTTTGAATTGTGTATAGTATACGTACACTGTAGAGTACAAACTAAGTATAATAGGAGTAAAGACTAGGTCTCCACAGACGCTATCCAGCAATGGGATTTACGATCCCTGCACCCATAAAGCATTAATTGTTAATAATGCGTGATATGATATTTACCTTACCCAATGTTTCGAAGGAGGACCGGATATAATTCCACATTTAGCCTTAGTCTTAAAGTATTAGCAGTCAAATTGTATAGTAATCTTTTCATACACAACGCATTGGAAAAGGTTACAAA